>JAOWBC010000599.1:0-17808 GCA_028566105.1 Hypoplectrus providencianus | reverse complement strand
GTGCAGTTATCATTGCTCTAAGTGAGTTTACAGGAATGCTGTCCCCATCACTCTGAAGCCTGCAGCTAAAAGAGGACTCACTGTATTATCTGTGTGTGTGAGTGTGTGTATGTGTGTGAGTGTTTGTGTGGTGAGAGATAGTTGCTGAGAGAGGAGGGATCTGTATGAGTAATATAATCAGGATAACTAGCCTTATGGTCGTCTCTGGCTTCTGTTTTAGATAATAAGTTAATAAACGTCTAAGTATATTACATGAATTAAATGTTAATTTATTTGTTTATAAAGCTACAAATTTAAACATCAAGCAGGTCAATTACACCCAATATTAAACAAACCATTTTTAAAAATCATAATAACTTTCCAACACAACTTTTAGTTACATTTTATTATTTTTAAATATTATATTATCTTATATAATATTATATTATATTATACATCAATATTTTTTGATATTTAGAATCTCACATAACCAAAATCTTATCACTTTCAGTGTATTCTTATTCTTATTCTTATTATTATCATTATATTTTTATTTTTTATTATTATATTACTTTTTTTTAATATAGTTAAACACTTGATCAATACTGACATGTTTTGCGTGTTTTATAGGCTGAGACTTATATAGATATATACATATTTATTAAATAGCTTTGTTCTGTCAGCAATAGTTCATGTAATTAAGAGAGGAACAGTCAGGCCTTCATGAGAAATAAGACTTTACAGACTCTGTTACTGAACAAATAACTGAGGGAAAAAATAAAACAGTAACAATATAGTAATGGCAACAAACAAAAAAAATCAATTAGTTAATTAGTAATTTTGCCAGTTAATTAAGGTAAATACAGTCTTACAGTGTATGAAACCCAATGTGCCATTAATACTACTTTATTGCTTTTAATTTGAATCCAGTTGCACTTTAATGTAACAGAAATGTAATGCTACAGAACATGTTATGGTCATTATTGTCATTCAAATGAATGGAAATCAATATTAGCTGCAGAAAGGCACGTGCTAACAACCCAAACCCTGCAGGGAATTATGCAGAAACAGTCAATTAAGTGCACGTGATTTGGAATTAAATAATTAAATAAATCACCAGGACTGGTTGTAATCGTCTAAGTATACTTTTTAGTCATGCATGGCCCTCAAAGTACTGATTTGTGTAGTTTGGGGGGTTTTAAAAGCCACTTTTTTCGCTAACAAACAGTCGCTAACGATGGCTGAGCAACTTTGCAGCGTCCTTACCAGCAGCTGTGTGGAGAGCGCCGCTACGCTGTGCAGGCTGAGGCACCGAGACGAGCACTGAGCTCTGGAGACGCTCTCCGACCAGGACTCATCATCATCAGGATCATCGTGCAGCTTCCTGGCGCCGGTACCGGAGCTCAAGAGCAAAATAATCCACAGAGGTGTCAGCGCGCTGCTCGGGGCCGGCATCTTCTTTTTCCTCGTGTCCGGAAGAAGTGGGGCTGTGGAGCAAGAGGATGCGGTGGGGAGTAATCTGATGGAAGTCCACTTTAACTAGAAATATATAGCCAAGGGAGGAGCTAGCAGAACTAGGCGTACATTAGGTCAGCATGTGGAGGGAGCTGTCACTTCACTGGAACACGTGAGGTTTAAACTTGTCAATGGATTGATGATTGATCACAATATCACATGTTGGGATGATAAAATGATGAATGAACATGAGCCACTTCCGGGATAAAAATCTGAAGTTTCTCCACTGGCAGATTCAGGATATTTTAGGGGCAGGGGCGAAACTAATAAAGAGGGCACCCACTACATTCCTTATTAAAGTTAAAATACTAAAAGCACACTTTGAAGTTACTCCTAAAAGTCCTGCATCAAAAGTAAAAGAACACAAGCATCAGCAACAAAATGTACTCAAACTATCAAAATAAAAGTACGAAGTAAAAAGAAATGCATCATACTCCAAATATATTGTTAGATTATTATTACTGATGCATTTGTGTTGTGTTGTGTTTACTACTAAAGTGCTATGAGGTACAAGGGGAAAAAGTCCAACAATTTTAAATTTATTGTGTTTTTCATGTTAAATCTCGTCGTGAAATGTAACTAAAGCTAGCAATGTTCAGGTGCTTAGCTTTCAGATGTCGTACACATTGCGTGTCCATGAGGAATCTATAACTGTGTGGATGCATAACAGGTTTTATTGTGCAGCAGGGCCAGATGTTGTAGCATAATGGCAAACCTTCTCACACCTCTAGCTCTTCTATTAATGCATCAAAAACATCTGTGATTTTCCAATTTTTTTCCAGGAGAGTGATAGTGTTTTCCTCAGCGCTCCCTGTTCCAGGGGGGGGACACACGGGCGATTGTGTTTTCCAGGGAATCCCAGCTGTAGCGTTCAGTAGCTGCGAAACAACAACATTTTTATGGACTCCTCTATTAAAGTAACCACAAACATATCTCTCATAAGCAGGCAGGGGCACCGCTGGTTTCCTTGCCCAGGGAAAGGAGAAAACATGACGTGTCGGAAACTCTGAAGAGATCCTCCTTGGGTTGTAGGTGCTCTCATGCCTGGCACCAGGGGCCCCGCTTGCGCTGTTGGAGCATCCTGCGGTGTTAACGAGATGCTTGTTTTTCCGAGCTGTATTGCATTTACAAACACACTCTGATACCGTGGTGCTCTCTCTCGGGTTTTATGGCACTGTGTCTTTGGCCTAATGAGCCTTTGCAGCTGAGAGTTTTTTACCGCTCTGATTCAGAAACAGTCAGGTTCATTACACATACATAGACTAGACTGCAATGAGCTGCTGTCAGAAACCAATAGAAACTGTTTTTGACCCAACTGACTGAATCCTCTTTGGTGCACCCACTGGAGAAATCGACATGGAGCCCATAGTCCTGTCTCGACATGCCTAAAATAGGGTGTTAATGAAGTGAGTGTCTCCAGATCTATGTGGAGCTGATGCTCTGGTGGTCCACCCACAACAGGAAGGAGAAAATCCCTGTGAGCCTCCCTGCTGCGGGCTTGACTTACTGTTTCACAAATAAAAACAACACACTATGACAGTGTAATTGACTCATTGTGTGTACAGTGGTGGATGCCAGTTTGCCGGGGCTAATATTGGCCTCTTTTCAAAATGTCAAACACAGTTCAGTCAGGGAAGACAGCACAAGTTCACGTGGATGCACAGGCTTTATTTCATTTATTGACATTGATCGTGTTGACTCAGACTGGTCTCCCTACAAAGAAGAGAATATGGGTCGTGAATTACGATCGATAATGCTGGAGTGGCTGTGATGTGCAGCTTCAATGGTGGACGCTAAAACCCAAGGGGTGATGTAAGGTCGACCAAATGGTGCGATTTCACCCAGGAGAACACGGTTTGTTTTTTACATAACTTAACTGTTAATGCAAGTTACATGAATCACATGAATTATTCGTAACCTACATTTTTTTTTTTTTTTTGTTTTTGTTTTGTTTTTTTTATCATGTAATTTATGGTAGTCACGTCACAATCGTAATGATTTCAGTTGTGGCATTTACATACATTTGTTTACAGTTTAAACTGTCTTTTAAAAAGCCTAACCAAGAAGTGCAAAATTTTCTAAACAGGTAAATTAAATCACTGTCCCAACCAAGCAGAAGCACACCTGAATCGAGTCATTCTAATCACCTGAACTGTCTTTAATCAGTTGATTATCAGCATCAGGTGTGCTCCTGGTCATTTGGGACAAAAACCAGCAGCCACAGCGGCCCTCTCATTGGTCAGTTTGACACAGGTGTCATGATTAGTGTTCCAACCGAGCAGGAGCACAGCTGATGCTGATTATCAACTGATTAAAGACAGTTCAGGTCTCCACAGCGACCCTTTCATATTTCCACTTACTTTTCACAATAAAAGCACTGTAAAACTGTTTGCATGTGGGAGCTCATAGTCACAGAAACAGAGCAGTTTCCAAAAAGAAAACTCAATAAAGAAAAGCTTACAGTAGCTTCGGCTATACAGCAGCATCACTGCCAGTGTGAAAAGTTTTGATGCTTAATATTCACAGGGAAGTGTTTCGCATTTATTGTTTAAAGGATTCAACTCATACGTTTGAGCTGGCCGACAAGAACTCTGATTGGTCATCTGGTGCTGGTGTTACCTACATGTTTCAGATGCTGGAGGGATGATGTCATTTGTCAGGATAATGTCATTGGCTGTCTTTAGTTTGAGGCTGTTTTAGGTCTCTATCAGCAAATAATTGATAAGAATACTGTCAACGGAATCTTGCTATATGAGAAATTAGATTAAAGTTAAAGTTGAAAATATGTACGTTTAGGCTCGGGTTAGGGTCATGGTTGGGTTAATGCATTTTTCTGATCTATGTTATGATTGGCATTGTCTCTTATTCTTACTGTTAGTCTAAGAGTTTGGATGTTTTTCAAGTCAGGCAAGCATAAAATTAAGGGAAAATCTTTGTTGAAACTGTAATGGATAATTCCCATTTATTCCTTCCTATCAGTAAACATAGTGAAACCATAGTTGATAATGATTAAGAAATATCTCTATTAGTTTCTGCCTGAGAAAACCCGCAGGAATCCCACTCTGCTTCAGGTTTCCCCGTCATGTGTTTTTGATTGTTTCTGTTGATGCCTGTGAGTGTGCGTTGTGGCATCACATACACTTGTTTACAATTTAAACTGTCTTTTAAAAGCCTAACCAAGAAGTGCAAAATTTTCTAAACAGGTAAATTAAATCACTGTCCCAACCAAGCAGAAGCACAGCTGAATCAAGTCATTCTAATCACCTGAGCTGTCTCTAATCAGTCGATAATCAGCATCAGGTGTGCTCCTGGTCGGTTGGAAGAAAAACCAGCAGCCACAGCGGCCCTCTCATTGGTCAGTTTGACACAGGTGTCATGATTAGTGTTCCAACCGAGCAGGAGCACAGCTGATGCTGATTATCAACTGATTAAAGACAGTTCAGGTCTCCACAGCGACCCTTTCATATTTCCACTTACTTTTCACAATAAAAGCACTGTAAAACTGTTTGCATGTGGGAGCTCATAGTCACAGAAACAGAGCAGTTTCCAAAAAGAAAACTCAATAAAGAAAAGCTTACAGTAGCTTCGGCTATACAGCAGCATCACTGCCAGTGTGAAAAGTTTTGATGCTTAATATTCACAGGGAAGTGTTTCGCATTTATTGTTTAAAGGATTCAACTCATACGTTTGAGCTGGCCGACAAGAACTCTGATTGGTCATCTGGTGCTGGTGTTACCTACATGTTTCAGATGCTGGAGGGATGATGTCATTTGTCAGGATAATGTCATTGGCTGTCTTTAGTTTGAGGCTGTTTTAGGTCTCAATCAGCAAATAATTGATAAGAATACTGTCAAAGGAATGTTGCTAGATGCAAATTAGATTAAAGTTAAGGTTGAAAATATGTATGTTTAAGCTCGGGTTAGGGTCATGGTTGGGTTCATGCCTTTTTCTGACCTTTGTTATGATTGGCATTGTCTCTTATTCTTACTGTTAGTCTCAGTGTTTGGGTGTTTTTCAAGTCAGGCAAGCATACAATTAAGAGGAAATCTTTGTTGAAGTTGTAATGGATAATCCTCATGTATTCCTTCCTATCAGTAAACATAGTGAAACCATAGGTGATAATGATGAAATATCTCTATTAGTTTCTGCCTGAGAAAACCCACAGGAATCCCACTCTGCTTCAGGTTTCCCCGTCATGTGTTTTTGATTGTTTCTGTCGATGCCTGTGAGTGTGCGTGTCTTCCTCTCCACATGTGTTCTGGTGGAATCCCAGTTTTCGGTGTGGGGTCCTTCAGGCTCCGTGGACAGCTGAATGGTATTTCCACAGTGCTCCCAGGCACTTGTTACTGAAGGGAAGCCCCACTTAATGGGGTGCACCTCATAAAGAATGAGGTTGGTCATTTCCTTATGGTTTTCCTGTGCGTAGTAGGGAGGAGGAAGTCCACATTCTGGGGTTTCTCTCCATCAACACTTCTGATGGGAGTTTGTTTGTTATCTCTATAGATGGTTGCATGTGAAAAATAATGTCCATGGTTTAGCTCTTACTTGAATAACTAAATTCTGAATGGGATGCCAACACCCAGTGCACGGTAGTGTAGTGGTTAGCGGTTCGATCTCGGCCTTTGGCTCTACTTTGTGGAGTCTCCATGTTCTCCTCGGTTCGCCCAATGACAGCTGGGATTGGCACCAGCTAGCCCCGTGCCCCATGTTCGGATAAGCGGTTCAGGATAATGGATAAATGCTAGTCACTTCTAAAAAATCATAACGTCCCCAGGAATTTTACCCTTCAAGTCAACATTAGCGTTAAAAAACAAAGTTAAAAAAAAGGCCTACATGGTCAAATTGACCATTGAATCATTGTTTCCATTTCCAACCACTTACCAGAAACCCTTAAGTTTCCCTTCAAACTGAATAAAGCTGATAATTTGGACGGTCTCACCCCATTTTTCTCTTTTGTTTCAACTCGTAATTGAGCAAACCCATTCTCACCTATGTAAACCAAAGACAAGTGAAGTCACTTTTGGAGCAGATGGCATGAGAAAGTGACTGAGACCTACCCCCACCCTTATTATCTACTGCAGGTTTGCCAGGCATTTAAAAATGACAGTGCTCATTTTCCAAAGTCCCAAGCATGTAAAGGGTCCGTCTGAGGAAAGAGAAAGCAAACTAAGACTCAGCTGATGATGTATCTGAAGCGGTGAGCAGTTTCACATTTATTTTTCTTGAGTTTTATGGTGGTTGGCAGCTGTTACTCTTGCATTACCACCATCTGCTGGCTTGTCCCATCTATTCTTGCACTGCATGTCATGTGTGAAAATGTGCATGATGACAAAAAAATCACTAGAAATGCCAGACTCTTCCAGTAATTTACCAGGAACTAGAAGTTAAATAGACATATTTGTTGATCAGTCCTGCAACAAATCTTTCCCCCATGAATGTTTCATCCATCCATCCATCCATCCATCTATTTTCCTCTGCGTATCCAGGGCTGATATGCACTGATAGTTGATAAAGCAAGGTATTTCTGATGTTTCTCTTCCCATCCACAACTTTTAGTTTATCCTCCAGGACCCCAAGGTAATCCCAGGTCAGGCATGATATCAGTATGATCCCTCCATCTTGGTCTGGGTCTTAACCTGGGTCTCCTACCAGTTGGACATGCCTGCAAAACCTTGATCAGGGAGCACCCAAGAGGTATTCTAAATAGATTCTTTAATTGGCCCTTTTTGCTACACTCTGAACTTCCTCCAGATGTCTCAGCTGCTCACCTTCCTCTCAGGCCAAGAGGAAGGCCTTTGGATGAACCCCATTTCAGCCGCTTGCATCTTCAGTCACGACCCAAGCACACGACCATGGGTGAGGGTTTGAAAGTAGATGGTTCAGGTAAACTGAGAGGTTTGCCATCCAGCTCAGCTCCTTCTCCACCACAACTGCTGACTCTGCACTAAACATTCTACCCTCACTAGTGAACAACACCATTAGATACTACAACTCCATCAGTCAGAGCAGTGATTCTCCACCCAGAGGAGGCAGGTCACTCTGTTTCTCAAGTGACATTCAAAAGTCCTATGCTTATTTTGGAGAATCTAGTTTGCAGTGTTGTTGAACTGTATTGCACTATACTAAATAGAGTTTCTTTTTTTTTTTTAACAACCTGATCTCCAATTTTTGCTGGACTTAGAAATGGACAATCAATCACAGCCCCCCTGCAACCTGACAGAACTTGAGCAGTTTTATAGAGAAGCAAGTAAGAAATTGGCAATACTTTTTGGGTCAGTTGGGTATATCCAGTAAGCTCATGTATCATAGGAAGATATTCCGTCTTATCTTGTATACATCCTCTATACTAGATATACTCCCGATTGAGTGTTTCCATGTGTGCTCTGGCTGGCTGACACTGTATCTTGTTTACAACCTGAAAGATGCACAGTATCCTTCAGATCAGTAACAAGCCAAACCGTCAACGCACAAGACATGCAAGCTAAGAGGTGCAGCAAAGGGAAATGCATCTATTGCTATTTCCCCTGCCTGTGACTGGAAAATGTATTGCATTTGCATGTTCGCCTCAATAGTTAATCCATTATTAAACTAAAGGTGAAATGACTTGGCTATAATGAATGATAAGCCTCACCAATTTTCATTCACATTCATCGTATGAGGGAGAAAGACATCACAACTCAGATATCAAAATGTCACTCAATTTTATTATCTGTCTTTGAATAATTTGCTTTTTAACGCTTGCATGATGTGGTGGATGGAGTGGATGCTCATTGCTTGCAAAGTGCTCTAGTGCCATCTAGTGACATTAAGCTGTATTGTCTTCACTGGTTTGAATGGTGTTGACCTGGCACAATTCCAGCTTGCTACAAATGCCATTTGTCTTTTTTCTTTTTTTTAACAGACTTAACAGACTTTGATATGCATGGCAGCAGTATAACAGCAATGTAAACCAATAGACTGAAGGTGAGGCGGCTCAGTTGCAGAGGTCGGTGGTGCAGCATGTGGCGAACACGCCGGGTGTTGAGATGTAACCCTGACACACCCCATAGTTCATGCACTGACGAAATGAAGACTCTGGAAGAATGAAACAAAAGGGATTAAATCAAACTCTGTGGACGTGAAATCAACAGGTTAACAGTATTGCATATACAGCTCAACAAGGAAAGCCAGTCGAGGTCATAAAGGTCATTTAAACCCATTTCTTAGACCTGAATGAAAAAAAATGACAAAAGTAATAATCTTTCTGATAAAACGCTCCAACCTCCATAAAAGGACTCACTCAGTGCACCAGTAAATATGACTGCAGCACAGGCATTATCTCTTCCTGAGCAGGTCTGTTGGCTGGTGGCGGTGCAGAGGTCACTCCCCTTTGAGTAGCAATAGTTACACACCAGTGCCTCCCCTGCATAAAACACACATAGCAGAAAACAAGTATGACACATGTTGGAGCTGAGAAATAAAATTTTATACTGAACTGTCCGCATTTTTTAAATGTCAACTCTGTAGTCACCCTAAACATGTCAAAACAAACTCTGTGTCCTTTGGTGCAGTCAGCGGTACAGCAGCTCCACCTCGTGGTTGTTTATGTGAATAACAGCTGACCTTAATGTTACGGCCAGTGCAACATTGAATAGAAAAGTACAATTTGTTGCATGATGGGAGATGAAGGATCCAGTGTTTTTTATTACAGAAAATCTCTGCAATTGCTGCTGACTTTTAACGTGCATTTTAAATCTACCAAATGTATAAAAGTAATACCAATTATACTTATGTATTTATTTATTTGGGTGTAATTAAAGAAAAAAAAAACACATACCTTGACACAGAATCATCAAAAGAATAGCAAACACCACAGCCTTCATTTTCTTTGTCTGCAACACAAATGATGCATTTCAATGAGTTTGTTAACTTTGTTCAACCTTCTGATCCCCAACAAGCAATTTTACTCACTGCTGCTTAGCATTTCACTGCAAGATATAAAATATACATAAAATACATGTGTTCTGCACCACTGTGGAACCGACACAATCATTGTAGCAATTACAAAGGACATCACATCAGAATTTAACAGAATCAGCATCACAAAGTATGCAAATGATGCACAAATCTACCTGTAAAGTAAGATGTGTTCCTACCTTGTGCTCAGATGCTCAGTCAGAAGTCATGTGACCCTGTGTTCTCCAGAGAAGATTTGTCTTTAGTCAACTCTCTGCTCTTCCTTTTATTGCACTGAAAGCCCCAGAGGGGAACCTGCTCTCTGTGCTGTGATTGGTCAGAGCTGATGACAACATAACCGACCTCCAACCTGTGTTGCAAAAGAGGAATCTACAAGGAATCTCCCCACTCGATCACTGACACTGAGCAGAATACTCAGCTGTCACACAGTCGAATCTGATTACAATGCAATTGTTCAAATCCTTACCATGTAAAACCTTTCAGTGTTAATTGACAGTTATTAACTGACTTAACCTGCAAAATCTAGACAGAAAATATTACTCATCATCTCTTGGTGATGATGAAATATGAATTTGCACCACACATGTATGTATTGCATTATAACTGCCTTGTCTAGTCGTCTATTAGTGCTGGTAAAACACAACACTCAGCACATTTCTTTGTCTTACTACAGTTGTACATGTAGAATAAAGTGATTTTGACAGACATATTGCAATTTAAAGCTACTTTTCCTACTTAAAACTAAAGTACCCTGTGACTCATTCACAGACTGTCGCTGAATCTGTCTGTTTTGTCAGGTGATCAGGCTGTCTGGGATTGAGAAGGGAAATTACTTGTAGATTCCTCTTTTGCGACACAGCTAAAGCATGAGTTGTGTGTTCAGTCCTGACCAGTCCCAGCCTGTCCCCTCAGGAAGAAAACAGGTTCTTCTGGCTGATTGCACAACTGGAGTAAGACAAAGAGATGTGCTGAGTGTTGCGTTTTACCAACACTAATCGACTCATGCAGTTATAATGCAATACATACAAATACAGATACAGATTTTGATCCTGGAAAATATATATACTATAGCATTGCAGAGTAAATTGGGTATTTATTTATAATAAAAGTGGTGGGAATACATTAATAAATAACTTGGGCTGGTATTACATATAAAAGATTGGAAGTGAGTCTTAAAGGCTGCTATAAGTCTTGCACACCGCTAGATGTCACTATACTGCTATTTTTTAAATATTGTTTTTGCATGTAGGGCACAAGAGAACCATACAAGCAAACATCAACTAAAAATAAAATATTACTGATGTAACCGTTTGTATCATGCAGAATAGCAACTATTATAATGACATTATTTTTAAGAATATCATATTATTCTTTTTTTTTCTCATTAACGCATACATGCAAGACCTGTTTAACATTGTAACATTGTTTGTCAGTGTAGAACAAGTTTTCTCTACACTTATTTATTTGTTTATTTATCTATTTTCTTTAACAAATCAAAGGTAACAAGAAATTCTCAGGAGAATCTTTCCCGGACCAGAGCGGAGGAAGAATCCGTTCCTACCCGGACCGGTAATTTGACGTACCTCAAAACATGGCGGCCAACATAGAGCAAATTTTCCAAGATTTTATATTGAATAAAATCAGAGAAATTGAAGACCAGAATGAAGACAAAGCGTATGTCAATGTTGTGTTTTGCGTTTGCTTTAGTGACAACAGCTAGTTCAATGCAATTAGCTAGCTAGTGGATAAAAATGAACATTTTTTTAAGCTAACGGCCGGCTGCCGCTATGGTTACAGAACTGACCACAGAAGCTAATGTTTTAGCTATGTTCGCGATGTTTCTTCTGTTAAACGAAGAGGGATACAACTTGTTATTTTTTGTCCTGAATATGGCTGGTGGGGTGTGTATGAATTCCGTGTTGAAAGCAGTTTAAGTGGTTGTAGTAGTCCTGTGTGTGTTTACTGTGGCAGCAGCGATAAATGATGTGGGACACAGATAGTTTTACTACTAGCTAATTTACATGGTGCGTGCAGAAAGTATGTCCCTCTTGTTCTTTTTGTGGGGAAAAATGCACACTCAACCATTTATAATGCGTGTGAGATTTGTCCATGGTGTTATGGGAAATTGGTCTCTTGGAAATAATGTAATTTCTCCTCGAGTTCCCGAGCCAAGCTCCTACAAAAGTGTATTGAATCTGACATTGTGCTGGTGCAGCACAAATTCTGTATTCCTTAGAGAAGTAGGCTCCGGCTGTTGTTTCTGGTGGTTGTTTTGAAAATAATCTACATTGTTTTTTCCCCAGACGATTTACTGAGATAACTTGTTGTGATAGGCTTCCCAATTGGTTTTTGTTTCTCGCAAGGGAAATCCTGGTATCTAGTTGCTGCTTTTATTTTGACACTCTCCCTTGTTTTGTTTTGTTTCTTTTGAGAAGTAAACGGATACACACAGATAGTAAGACAATCACAGGCTTTTGAAGATAATCCATGAAAAACGTTTGTACTGAAATGCAATGCAAGGTCTTTTTTTAGTGTGGTTAATTTATACTTACTGCATAAAAGCTACATGCAAACATGATCCACTGTTTCCCCATGTGTAAAGTTAAGGGCTAGTAAGGCCTAATTTCCACCCAATATTATGGATTGTCAGGAGTGATCACTCCACTTATCCCTTGATACATTTTACGACCACAAGTTCTATTAGAATGACTGGTGAAACCAAAGTGTAATGTCTCTTCTTCTGCCTCTGTGTGGCCCCTCAGTGCTGCTGAGGTAGTGGACGATGGCGCTGCTGTGGTCGGAGCTGAAAAAGCCACTTCAGAAAGAGACCGGAAACAGGACGACGTGAGGAGCAGCGGTTCGCAAAAGAAGCACAAAAAGCACAAAAAACACAAAAGTAAAAAGAAGAAGAGGAACCGGGAGAAGGAGAAGGAGAGCAGCTCGGAATCCGGAGCGGAGCTGGAGAGAGGAAACAAACAGCAGCCCAGGTGAAACTCTCTGAACAACTGTCAGCAGTTACAGAAAGGTCCTAGTGACACAAGATTGGGTGAAGGTTGGGATTTACCAATATGGGCCAACATTAAAAAGAATAAGTATAACCTGATCCATAAGCTAAACCATTCCATGGATGCTTCACTGACCTGCCATAGAGAAAGAGGTTAGCAGCAGCATCACATGGACTGTGTTGTGGTATTTTGTTTTGTTTTTTAGATAATTAAACATGCCCTGGGTCATATTAACCAAGGAACATTACTGTTGCTCCTGAGAAACAAACAAAACAGGAGAGATAAGAAAAAGTGAGGACTGAGTTTATTTTGAAATCTCTGTCTTTAATGTGCCAAATTCCCTTTTTGTGTTTGCTTTACAGAAGAGGAACACCAACAGAGGCAAATAAGGAACAAGGTAAGTCTGCCTCTTTTTACCTTCATTTCATCACCATGTGTTGGAGTGGAGGAAACTTTCCGTTCACTTAAATATTAGTTAACAAACCAGTTCCACATTGGAATACTTCTGTGATAGATGTAGTGGAATATCATATTATAAAGAATGTTGTACTGCGTTACATCATTGTAGCCTCAGGCAGTGTTCACTTAAGGAGGCTCTTTTGGCCAAAATGTTTTGAGTCAGTTATGTTGTTGTGGGCAACTTATTAAAACAATTTGCCTTGCTCCATCACCATACTCCATAACATCATATTATTGTCTATACAGTGCTGTGAAAAGTTTTTCCGCCTTCTGGATTTCTTCTATGTTTGCATATTTGTCTTAAAAATATAAACATACAGACACAACCCAAGTGAACATGAAATACTTCTGCAGTGTATTGTGGTTATAATAAGATATTCGTCTATTTTACTGGAGAACTTTGATGTCAGCTTTCTTCTGCAAACATGATCAGTTATCAATCGTAATTTACCTTGTTTTTGTATTTATTTTGTTGATCATACCAATGTTAGTGCATTGGACACCTCTGGTTTAAATAAAACCAAATTAGGATTTTGGGATGGCAGAGTCAAAGTAATGACTTGAATCCAGATGTGTGGCGGTCACATGACCAAGGGCATAGGTTGTTTTAGGTTGTCTTTGTGAAATATTTACTTGTTTTTTTAACTGACACCATTAAGTGGAAAAGTAGAAGAAATCCAGCAGGGGGGAAGTCCTTTTCACGGCACTAAACCTCATCTGCAGTAATTTCTGTTGTACGAAACATGCTGTACTGGCACAGAGCTGCTGAACTGTGTGTCCAGGTGAGGAGAACGAGAGTCAGTCCCGATGCCACAAGCGCCATTCGTCAGGCAAAAGGAAGAAGAAGAAGAAAAGGAAGAAAGGGGACGAGAACTCATCAGAATCCGAGTCAGAGTTGTCCAAGCAGAGGGACAGTAAATGTGCTCAACGGCTATCGCCACGGCGACGAGAGGAGCTGCCGGATATCATCCCCAAACAGGTAGATACTGCGGAGGAAAGGACTCAGGTCCTTGAAATATATTTTGTACAAAGTATATTTGACCATATCTCTGGCTTTACTTGGCCAATCATCATTAATCAGAAACTGGGTTTTTCAAAGTACAAGCCCCACAAAGGAACTACATCTTAGTATACAGTTTTCAGCCAAAGTTGACTGTCGACACCGCAAGTTATTTTACAGATTATTTCTTTAAAAATACAGATAACAAAACATTAATTTGGCAAAAGTAATTAGCTAGTGAATAGCCCTTTATAATAGAAATGTTTGGCAAGTTTTGCTGCCAGACCTTTTCCCTTTTTACTTACATTTTTTTTTTAAAACACCATGTACACTAATGCCACTCACACATCAGGGATATAAAGACTCGCTCCCGTTTTCCCCCAAACAGGACAGCTCCAACAAAGGAAGAGGAGGCGAGGAGCAACACAGCAGGAGGAGGTCTCGCTCCCGATCCCGGTCACATTCCTATTCTCACTCACATTCCTGTTTAGCCAAGACCAATTCTCGGTCTAAACACCACCACCAAAGATCCAGGAGCCGGTCCCGGTCCAGTTCGAAGCGTCACAGGACCAGGTCCAGGTAAACCAGCAGGGACTGAGAGAAATGACATGAATTTCTTTTTATGGCACGATATCCTACACCATTGATCAATTTATTGGTTTTTGATGAAGCAATATCTACAGATGCACATATTTGAATAGTTATTATTATTGCATTATATTGACAGATTTTTTTAATATTGTGGCCATACTATTTAGGTGGTAGCTAAAATAAGGTGGCCAAGGTTGTATCTCCTCAGATTGAATTTGGTGGAAGTTAAAGTTGGTTGTGAATCATTGGGCCACCATTGTGATATTTTACCCCAAAACACTGACATTGTACATAATATATGCTACAAATACATGAGAGAAAAACATCAGCCGGGCTGCTTCCATGGCACATAAACAGAGCGGTCCTCACAGCGCCCTTTCTCATTACGATGCTGCTTTATCTTGCCCTGATCTGGCCTGTGTGGCTGCTGGTAGGTCTTCAGAGAAGAGGGGAGCTTTGGATGGATCCATACAGGCCACCCAAGGTCCTCCAAAGGGCCTCCAGCCACCTCAGCTGGCACCCAGCCCGACCAGGAGTCACATCAAAGCAGAGGAGCAGAGCGAGTCGAGGACAGAGCCGCAGAGTCCTGACCAGACCGAAAAGCCAACGGAGATCAAAGAGGAGAAAGCAGATGACTCGACACAAAAACTAGGTAGGATCTGCTTGAAAGCACAAAGTTAGACTTTCCATGGACTTCTCAAACCAGTTTGTTAGCCTGAACACAGTTTTTAGACTTAAAAAGAAACCTCAAAGGTATGTTGATTATACTATCTATTGATATTCTTCATTGATTACATTGATTGATTAATTTAGTGATCTTAATGTTGGATTATAAATCATATTGACACAAGGACAAATATAGCAATGACTTTAAACTCCATGTGCAGCACATTTTCAATTGGATCTCTGTGAAATTGTATCGTTCTATCGTTGTATCATGTATCAGGTTCTGGCACATCTCAGCCCAACCAGCTGAGCCAGTCCATACCTACAGAACCGGTCCGGACCTCTCAGCCCAGCTCCCCTCTGCCTAAAGCATCAAACGAACACAGGTCCTCCGACTCGAATGTTAAATCATCGCCAAAGAAGAAGAGGAAACAATCCAGGTCCCCACAGAGGAAAAAAGAAGCAAAGGCAACAAAGAGGCAGAAGAGATCCAAGTCCCCATGCAGGAGCCACAGGAGATCCAGATCCAGATCCAGGAGTCCTTCAAAGAAGAAGAGATCACGGTCGAGGTACAGTGACTGATTTTCTCTATTAGGAACGTCGTTATTCGGTTGGTGTTGCTGTTAAATGAACTGAAATGTTTCAAACTTTGTGTTCTCTGTGCAGGTCAGGGGGCCGGCGCCCGCGGAGGTCGCGCTCACGGTCACTGTCGCGGGGCCGTCGGAGGGCCACGTACAGCCAGAGGGACCGCTGGAAACGAGAGCCGAGCCACTCCCCTGTGCTCATCCTCCGCAAAAATAGGTCCCCGTCTCGGAAACTGGGCAGCTCGAGCAACAGTCCTCAACGTATCAGCGAACTGGGTCAGAATATGTCAAACACACACTGTTCTCATCAGTGACTTACCACCATGCAAAGAAAAGCTGAATCTGCTTATTTATTACATTATCTCCATGGATGTCTTCAGTTACTGTATATTTTAACGTGTTTGTGCATTAACATCCATTTGCTTTGCTGTTTACCTTTTTTTCTTCAGATAAGGAACAGCTGTTAGAGATTGCCAAGGCCAATGCTGCTGCCATGTGTGCCAAAGCAGGTATGCCCATCCCTGCCAGCCTGAGGTCCTCGGTGCTCCCCATGGCCCTGCCCAATATGGCCATGAATGCTGCTATGGCCAGTATGACGGCAGGTATACACTGACTGCTTTCTGCAGGATTTTGGATTTTTATCCTGAAATTACTGAGTCATTGACAGTTTTATCCATTATATCAGATTGACACCATGTAAATCTTCATGAAGGTTATTATATTTTATAAATCCAGTGTGTTTATTCATTACATTCAGTTTTTTTTAACTGTTGATAGTTTATCTGTTGGCAGCTTCTTAGATTTGAATTATTTTTTTTGTTCATTGGCTCTCGTCTTTCCTCCTTCCAGCCACCATGACAGCAGCACTATCTAACATGGGCTTATCTTCGCTGCTCCCACTGCCTTCCATTACCAACAAGCCACCTTCTATCGCTGCCCAATCCAACATCGCTGCTTTGGAGGAAGTGAAGAGGAAAGTCGCAAAGCAGGCCAACAGCATCAGCATCAAGGAGTTTACTGATGTAAGGGTCCTGAGCCGGGCTGATCATTTATGACTCTTTTTATTATTTCTTTAAGACTGTACTTCATTTCCTTTTCCTTGTGTGTGTAATTGTAGAAATGCAAGATGATTGTGGACAGTAAAGGAGAGCTGCCGGTGGCACTGCCTCATGTTTCTGATGAAGAGGATGATGAGAAGCCTTTTGGAGGATCGGCTCTACGAGAGCAGAAAGCCATCAGCTTCAGCATTAACGTAACATTCACTCAATGTCACACAAATATATTGTATTGCCCTAACATTACCCCTGTTGTTTCCCTTTTTAGTTTAACATCAACCCAAATAATTCACCCTTATTACTTAACTTTATTCACACTCATACTCACACCAACTCCTTAACCCAGATTTGGTGGCTCAGGGGATTTGGCTGACTGACTGGGGTTGACAGACACTTGTCTAAACCAATGGCAACAAAGCGCAAAGTATCTTTATAATATTGTTTAAGTAAGACTATGGTGGGCCACCATGGTCTAGGTAATTAATGGCAAGCACTGCAACTCATTGGATCAAAAAAAGAAGTTATTAACTGTCCTCTTTTCCCTCCAGAACACCACAGTTCGTCCAGCAGTGCGTAGTGATGCAGGCATGGCCAAAGAGTTTCCCGTGTCTTCAGGATCCCAACATCGTAAGAAGGTCTGAATAGATGTCCATTCAATTTGGATCTTAGTCCACATCTGGTCACATCTATATCTGTCATTCACTCTTGTAATTCCTATTGATTAGAAGCAGGTATTTGATGTTCTGTGCTACTACAATCGTGGCCACTAGAGGGAACCAAAGACAAAACATATAAGTTGTCCTTTTGGTCAAACAATTACACTGAACAAAAAGAAAATATCAATATATACTTTTTTTTTCCATGTACACCAAAGCCCTATATCTTTAAATTTTGCACACAAATGTGCAGTTATTGTATACACAAAAGCATTCACATAAAAAAAAACTGGAGTAAAAACAAACTTTTACTTTTGTTCAGTGTACTGTGTTCAAAATAAT
>JAOWBC010000583.1:0-12184 GCA_028566105.1 Hypoplectrus providencianus | reverse complement strand
TATTAGACTTCATTACACTAAGAATCAGCGTGGTTTAATTTAGAGTGTTTGATTTAGAATCACATCTCTCTCTGTCTGTCTGTCTGTCAGCCTGTCTCTGTCTCTCTGTCAGCCTGTCTCTCTGTCTGTCTCTCTGTCTGTCTGTTAGCCTGTCTCTCTGTCTGTCTCTGTCTCTCCTCTCCGGTGAAGCAGTGAATCTGATCCCGGATCAGCTCCACAGGGCGGGGCCCTTTAACTGTAAGAACACGGCCTCTGATTGGTCAGCAGGATCATGTGGTGGCCCAGCAGCCAATCACAGGCCGGGTTGTTGCTCGGTGTCCCGCTGGTCGCCTGTCAGCAGGAAGAGCCGCCGCCGTTTATTTACCGTCTCTGTGTCCAGTTTTTACCTGAATCCGGACTGAAGCGGGTCTGTAGAGTCCGCTGCCGGTCCCGGACCGTCCGCTGCCGGTCCCGGACCGTCCGCCGCTGGAGGAGCTAGCCGCTACGCTAGCAGGTAGCCACCGCCCCAGGTGAGCTGTTAGCATTAGCATTAGCCCCAGCTGCTGTGACCCGGGAGCAGCCTCTGTCCGCCGGCCGGCAGCTCCGGTTCTGGGTCCGGGTCCGGGTCCGGGTCGGGGTGTGGGGGGTCCAGGTGAGACCACGAGCCCTGCAGACACAGCAGGCTGCTGCTCCGATCAGCCGCAGCCCGAAACGATGATCATAATATTAGCATTCAAATAAATTGAACACCTGTTATTATTATCAGCCAGTTCTTTGAGAAAATAGATATTAATAAAAATCCTGAAAAACGTATTTTCTGTTCAGTTTCAGTCAAATTATCAGCTGACATAATTTCTAAACTTACTCCAAGAAACATTTTCTGCATTTTAAATAAAAAAATGTCATGACAGCAAATATCAGACAGAGAGACTGAAGCTGAGCTACGGTCAACATTCATCCGACATGATCCTCAGTGGTCAGCTTTACACAGAGCCCAGAGGAGAGGACAGGAGAGGGTTTACACAGAGCTGAGGGGAGAGGACAGGAGAGGCTGTGTAGTTCCTGATGGTTGTGACTCCTCAGAGCTGCAGGACTCAGAGATTCACACAGGTTTCAGACAGGGAGCTGTTGTTTCCCGTCTGATCATTCAGTGAAGCTGTCTGTCCGTCCTCAGTCACTGTTGCATGGGTGAGTGACCTGCAGCCATGAGCGCCGAGCCGGACGCCCTGGCCGTGGTCAACCAGCTGCGGGACCTGGCCGCCGACCCCATGAACCGCAGGGCCATCGTGCAGGACCAGGGCTGTCTGCCGGGCCTCATCCTGTTCCTGGACAACCCCAACCCCCAGGTGGTCTACTCCGCCCTGCTGGTGAGCTGACACACACACGGCCGGCGTTCGCTGCTCGCCGCCCGCCGAGTCTAACTGTGACTGGTTGTGGTCTCAGGCCATCCGGTACCTGGCGGAGTGCCGCGCCAACCGGGAGAAGCTGAAGGGCGAGCTGGGGATGATGCTGAGCCTGCAGAACGTCGTGCACAAGTGAGTCTGAGCTCCTTTCACCGTTTCACTTCATCTGTTCATGTGACGTCTGAGAGCCGACACATGCAGGAACCACAGACGGTTCAGCAAGAGAGGAACACACAGCAGGGAGAGCCTCATGACGGGGTTACACACACACACACACACACACACACACACACACTCACTCACTCACTCTGTTCAGGTTGTTGAGAGCTGTGGTTTCTGTAAATTTCTGCTCTGATCAGTAAACTCGGTTTTAAACTCCTGGTGAGACACGATGAAAAGTTTAAACAGGAAATAAATGATGCAAGTGTGTGTGTGTGTGTGTGTGTGTGCGTGTGTGTGTCAGATCCACGACTCCTGGGGAGACGAAGCTGCTGGCGTCAGAGATCTACGAGCTGCTGCAGGCGTGCGGCGGCGCGGACTCGGAGGCAGCGGAGGAGGCGGTCAGCAGCCGGCGGAAGGCCCAGTTCTTCCTGGGCTCCAGCAACAAGAGGGCCAAGACGGTGATCCTGCACATCGACGGGCTGGACGACCCGGTGAGCGTTTATTCTCTGTTTGTCTGAGCCGCTCAGAGCGGACGGACGGTGTAACCTGCCGCTGTGTGTCAGAGCCGCAGGACTCTGTGCGAGGACGCGCTGCTGAAGATCCGAGGAGTCATCAGCTTCACCTTCCAGATGGCCCTGAAGAGGTGCATCGTCCGGATCCGCTCCGACCTGAAGGCCGAGGTGAGGCTCCACAGACACAGGAGCAGGTTTCACAGGGACAACTCAGATCACTTCAGATAAACGCTGGAAAAGAACAACATTCATTGAAATCCAATGTTGTGGTCAGAGGGTTCAGCGAACCAGCTGAAAACGTTGTCTCCGTTAATTATAGTCCCATTAATGAAACTGTTTGGTGGAGTGAAATGTGTCTGAAGCTGCCTGAAGCTGAGGGTCCCGTGTTGGTGCTTCATGTGTGAATGTGTTTGCAGGCGCTGGCGTCGGCCATCGCGTCCACTCAGGTGATGAAGGCTCAGCAGGTGGTGAGGGCCGAGAACGGAGACGAGGTCAGTCAGGTGTCCCGCGTCTCAGCAGCTGGAGTCCACCTGCTGCCCTCCTAACGATCTCCTGTTCTCCTGGTCCTGCAGGTGCTGGTCCCGCTGGCTGAGGACGGCTCGGCGGTGGAGCAGAACCTGGACCTGCCGGACTACCTGCCGGAGGACGAGAGCCCGTCCCAGGAGCCGGACAAGGCGGTGAGCCGGGTGGGGTCGGGCCAGGACGGCAGCAGCTGGCTGGGAGCCGCCACCAACTTCCTGTCCCGCTCCTTCTACTGGTGACCCGTCCCCTCAGAGCCGCCAGCTGCCGAATCAGTCCGCCGTCTGAGAATCAAACGGCGAGGGCGTGCAGCCGCTGCAGGCGGGACCAGACAGGAAGTGTCCTGCAGCGCCCTGAGCGACAGGAGGAACAGGACGGCTCCTCCCTTTCCTTTAATTTATCACTATTTATTAACCGGCGCCTTCACTTCCTGTCAGCTGCAGCTCACAGACCCTTTAACCCATCACTGCTTCAGCCCTGATCTAAGGACATGAGGACATGAGGACATGAGGACATGAGGACAGCAGGAGCAGCAGCTGAAACTGGATATTTATTCTGCTCCATCACGGCTCAGAGACCCCGGAGCAGCAAGCTACAGTCTGCAAATCAACCCAAGCTGAAGCTTCCTGTCACTGCAGCCCAGGTCCAGGTCCAGGTCCAGGTCCAGGTCCTGGTCTTGGTCTTGGCCCTTTACTTGCTTTCCTGTTGGACCTGGTCTAACCCTCCTGTGGTTCTGGACTTTGGACGGTTTTGCACCTTTTCCTCTGAAGTGGTTTTCATGTTTTTAACGGGAGCAGAATAAAGAGCGTGATGTTACATTTTAAAGTTTACGATGAGCTGAACTCTGAACGTGTTTCTCCTTTCCCCTGATGACCTTTGACCTTTGAACGACCTTTAGGGACCTCTGCTGGCTCTGACACTTCCTTCTGTGGGTCATTGTGTCTCTTCCTGTGCTCGTGTACCTGCCAGGTGTGCTACTAGCTCCGCCCTCTCCGCACCCTGTCCAGTCACGCCGGACGATCAGGAGGCGACGGAGCTGCAGCCTGAACATCGGATCCATAACGACCAAACGATGAACGTAAAGCTGCTCCAACCAGAACCCAGCGTCCTCAGTCCGCCTCAGGTTCAGTCTGAGCCGGCGGGGCGGCGGCGGTCCGGCTGCTCCTGGTCCTCCACAGGGCTCCACTGGTCCGTTCAGTCAGCTTCAGGAACTGGACTCATCCCAAACGGTTTTATGCAGACGAGCTTTTTGTACCGTTATCGTTTCTCATTTCAGCTGCTGAGTTAAAGTGAAAGAAAGAACCAATAAAACAACAACAACCCACAGAGCAGCCAAAGGGCAACCAGAATTAATCAACAGGTCCAGTTCAGGGTCCACCAGGATCCACCAGGATCCACAAGGATCCATCAGGATCCACCAGGAACCACCTGGATCCACCGGGATGCGCTCTGTGCAGCCGCCTGGTGTTGGGCTGTTTCCCTCTTTACCTGCATGAACCAACTGACCTCAGGTGTTATTTTTATTTTTTCTTATTATTGCTGTGACTTGTGTTGAGATGCTGGTTAGTTTATTCGGTGTGTTGCTGCTGTGAACCTGTTCAGAATAAAACCATCATGAATGTTCTGCTGCTCACTTTGTTTCACAACTTTATCTGCATCAAACTCTGAGTCCCTTCCTGCTGAGTCAGCCGAGTCCCTTCCTGCTGAGTCAGCCGAGTCCCTTCCTGCTGAGTCATGTTTCCAGGCTGCTGCTCCGTCTCCGTCCTGATGATCTGAATTAAAACTTAAATCAGGAAACCAAAGTAAATAAACCTCATGACGGAAGTGACGTCACTGATCAGTGAGCTGACGTATTGATCATGTTGATGTGTTTTGGAGTCAGACTGGGACGTCGCGAGCCTGAGCAGAGAGGAGGGTCCAGCACCGGAAGTCTCACTACACGTCCTTCACAATAAAAGCCCTCAGTGGTGATGCGTGTACCTATTCTGTTATTTTCTGTCGATTTACGGTCTCACACTGCGTGTTCTTGATGAACACAGTTTATTTCTGTTATTATCACTGAATTTGTTTGTTCATCAGATAAAAACCTGCGTATTTACTCACTGATTGTTTTCAGTTTCAGTCAGATTTCATCATGAGCTCTTTTCCTGCTTCACTGTTATTCACTGTGAACTTCTGCAGGATTCAGAGGAGCTCCATGGAAATATTATTAATACTAACGATTTTTATTATTATTGTTATTTATGGAGCTGCAGAGGAGGAACTTGTGAAACCTGCAACTGCGAGCAGGTTGCACCTTATTTTGAAGGTGCAATCCGGATACAGTGTTTGTGTGCGTGTATTTCTGTGGGTGTGTGTGTGTGTGTGTGTCTGTCCGTCTCAGGACACAAACAGGAAGATGTCCCCGCTGCTGCTGCTGCTGCTCGGCCTGCTGTGTCTGCTGCTCTGCGCGCTCCGCAGGACCAGGTCAGTCCCCTGATCCCACCGGACCACCGCACGGTCCGGGTCAGTCCCCTGATCCCACCGGACCACCGCACGGTCCGGGTCAGTAATCTGATCCCACCGGACCACCGCACGGTCCGGGTCAGTAATCTGATCCCACCGGACCACCGCACGGTCCGGGTCAGTAATGTGATCCTGCAGCAGCTTTTGCAGCTCAGAGGGTGAAAATGTTTGATAGAAACAGTTTTTTAAATGTGTAAATAAGTTCAAGAACTAAAACCTTTGAAAGAGTTAGAAAAGAAAAACGCTTTGCACTAAAAATATGAAGAAACTAATGAAAACATTGTCTCTTAATGTTCCGGCTGAAATTATTATCATAAAACTATTTTTAAGATCTAATGAAGCAGGAAAAATCAAACCTAAAAAATATATATTTGAACAGTTACTTTTACATTTCAGAGCTAAATACCCTGACATATTTTATTATTAATAATATTATGACAAATGAATATTTAACTTGTATTTTAATTAAATATATAGAATTAAGAATATAAAAAAAAAATATTAATTTAGTTTGATGTACTCTGACAACTATATATTTTTTTTTAAATATATTTAAAAATATATAAAACATTCAAACAGTTTAAAAAAAAGTCAACTTTGTGAATTTTGTATTTCATGAAGCAGCTGAGAAAACAGAACCACGACAAGCTGAACCAGAGAGGATCAGTTCATATTATATTTATATTCAGGTTTGTTTGACGCTGGCTGCAGTGATCCAGTCTGAGCGCCCCGAGCAGCAGCAGCACAGTCCTCTGAGCCACAAGCTGCAGCCTGTTGCTGCATCCTGCAGTCTGAGGCCCAGCAGCCAAAGGAACAGTTAACATTCAATAAGCTTTAATAACATTTAACACGTTTAATGAGACACGAGGACCCTAACTCACCCTGTGAAGTAAAGAAGACTCTGAGACTAAACATTTGACTGAGGCAGCCGTTTCCTCCCTTTGTGTTTCAGACGAGACGGGGAGCCGCCGCTCATTCAGGGCTGGATCCCGTTCGTCGGGAAAGCTCTGGAGTTCGGACGGGACGCTCACTCGTTCCTGGACCGGCAGAAGAAGAAGTCTGGAGACATCTTCACGGTTCTGATAGCAGGTGGGTTTGGCGTCCTGCGGCTGCTCGGCCGCCTCGCTGAGCTCACGGCTTCTGTGTCCCCGCAGGTAAATACATGACCTTCATCATGGACCCGCTGCTGTACCCCAACGTCATCAAGCACGGCCGCCAGCTCGACTTCCAGGAGTTCGCCGGGAAGGTGGCGCCCGTCACCTTCAGCTACCCGCCCGTCAGGGACAGCGTGTACCCCGGGCTGCAGGAGCAGATCAAGCGCTCCTTCCAGCTGCTGCAGGGGGACAACCTGTCAGCGCTGACGGAGAGCATGATGGGAAACCTCATGCTGATGTTTCGTCAGGACCACCTGGGCGAGCGGCCGGGGGCGGCGGGCTGGAAGACCGCCAACATGTACGAGTTCTGCAACGCCGTCATGTTCGAGGCCACCTTCCTCACCATGTTCGGCAGGCCGCTGTCCGCCGGGCGCCACAGCGGGATGGGCGTGCTGAGGGAGGACTTTGTCCGTTTCGACAACATGTTCCCGCTGCTCATCGCTCAGATCCCCGTCTGGCTGCTGGGGCAGACCAAGGCCATCCGCCAGAAGCTCATCAGCTACTTCCTGCCACACAGGATGTCGCGCTGGTCCGACGCCTCCCAGTTCATCAGGACCCGAACGGCGCTGTTCGAGCAGTACGACGCGCTGACGGACGTCGATAAAGCAGGTAGCTCTGACACAGGACAGGGTCACATTTCTGTCATCTGACTGACAAGAGAGTCTTTGAGTCCGACTGAACGCTGAACAAGACGTTTACATGAACTAATTGTTGGATAAACTTTGTGCAGTGGAAACTCTGAGAGGTCAAAGGTCAGAGAGGACACAGAGACCTCCTCTGACCGACTCTCTCCTCTCTTTCAGCGCACCACTTTGCGATCCTCTGGGCGTCCGTGGGGAACACCGTCCCCGCCACCTTCTGGGCCGTGTACTACCTGGTGAGCCACCCGGAGGCCCTGCAGGCCGTCCGCCAGGAGATCCAGGACATGCTGCGGCAGGACGCGGTGCAGTTCAGCAGCCACAGCGATGTGGCGCTCAGCAGGGAGCAGCTGGACCGGCTGGTGTATCTGGGTACGTCCTCGTCTCATTCCACTGCCGCGCCTCGAGCGCCGGGGCTAACCGTGTCCGCCGCTGTCCGCAGAGAGCGCCATCAACGAGAGCCTGCGGCTGTCCTCGGCCTCCATGAACATCCGAGTGGCGCAGGAGGACTTCAGTCTGCGGCTGAGCAGCGAGCGCGCCGTCAGCGTCAGGAAGGGAGACGTGATTGCGCTGTACCCTCAGGCCATGCACATGGACCCCGAGATCTACGAGGACCCGCAGGTACGACCGGCGCCACCCTGCTCGGTTCATGGAAACAGGAAATCAATAAACAGGAAAATGAATAAACTAATGAATGTGTGGTTGTATAATTAACATGTTTCCACACAGTTTAACAAATAACATGAGAGTTTCCCTCAGTTTGGTCATTCAGAGTCCAGATAACGGCTGAAACACCTGTTTACCGCCCTCTGAAGCACATTCACCTGTTAGATTTGAGGCGATGAAAGACAAATAAATTAGTGCATCTTGAATAATCGGTTGTGTGATTTTTACCCTCCTTGTTCCCGCCAGTCGTACCGGTTCGACCGCTTCATCCAGGACGGCAGGCTGAAGACGGACTTCTTCAAAGAGGGGCAGAAGCTGAAGTACTACCTGATGCCGTTCGGCTCCGGCTCCTCCATGTGTCCCGGCCGATACTTCGCCATCAACGAGATCAAACAGTTCGTGTGTCTGCTGCTGCTGTACTTCGACCTGCAGCTGGAGGCGGGGCAGCCCCGCGTCGCCCTGGACCTGAGCAGAGCCGGACTCGGCGTCCTGCTGCCCGGTGCCGACGTACGCTTCCGGTTCAGACTGCGAACGGTCTGACTCGGACACAGAGTGTGTGTGTGTGTGAGTGTGAGTGTGTGTGTGTTCCTCTACAGCAGCCATGTCGAGTCAGAGAGCTTCAGGCAGTCAGATGTTTCTTCTTGTAAAACACTTTGAAGGTTCCCAACTCGACGAAACACACCAGGGACTCGGCCTGACTGAACCTGGGGACTCGGATGGACCATGAGACTCGTCCTGACTGAACCTGGGGACTCGGATGGACCATGAGACTCGGCCTGACTGAACCTGGGGACTCGGATGGACCATGAGACTCGTCCTGACTGAACCTGGGGACTCGGATGGACCATGAGACTCGTCCTGACTGACTCTGAGCTGCAGCAGAATGATGACAGGAAGTGAGTGATGATGAAACATGTTCAGTAACTCACTGTTCCTCTTTAACACTCAAACACCAGAAACGTTCCTGTAGTGCCTTTGACTGACGGATCCGAACCAGGACTGTCAGGAGACTTTGCACCTTATTAACTCTGTTCCAGCAGATTAATGAATCTGAGCACTGATCAACACTTAACTGAACTTTAAAGGTACATTTCTATGTTTAACGCCTCTTTTTAATCACTCGTTTGGTTTTCATAGATATTTCACTTGTGTGGGTGATACCAAGGCTAAAGGAGCAGTCCAACTTGGTTGTCTGTAGCTTTAGCATCGGCTAATCACGTTTGAGCAGGCTGAGGCTGCTTGTCAGTCGTTATGATAGAAACTGTTAGCCTAGCTTAGCACAAAGACTGAAAGAAGAGTGAAACTGTTAGCCTAGCTTAGCACAAATACTGAAAGAAGGGAAACTGTTAGCCTAGCTTAGTACAAAGACTGAAAGGAGAGGGAAACTGTTAGCCTAGCTTAGCACAAAGACTGGAAATAGAGGAAAGCTGTTAGCCTAGCTTAAAAAAAGACTGAAAGAAGGGAAACTGTTAGCCTAGCTTAGCACAAAGACTGAAAGCAGAGGGAAACTGTTTAGCGGCGCTAACGTCCACTGTTCAACCACTCGTTTTTTTGTTTTTTTTTTTACTAACCAGCAGTCACTGTTTCCAGTGATTTCCTGTCTTGATGTGTTCGGGTCTGAAATGTGTGGAATGTTTCTTTAACCTTGATGTCTCAATATTTAGCCAATCAGGCGGCAGCTTTAAATAACAGCATCCAGATGATATACGTTTAATACCTTTTAGTTTTCTAAAGATCTGTATTTTTATAGAAATGTTATAATGTGATTGTAATAAATGCTTTCATGTCTGCATGAATAATAAAAACTTTTGTACTCTAAAGAAAGGTTTTAAACTCGTTATTAAATTCTACCAACATGTTGCTAAATAGGACGACAGCGTCTGTAGGCTGGAAAAACCTTTAAACCTTTATTTTGCTGTGTGCATGCATATAAACATATATATATGTTCATACAAGGTATTATTCATTGATTTTTACCAAACATGGTGAACATACATGATGGTATATAATTTAGTTAAGGTCAGTGGCAGACACGCCACAAAGGCTTATTTTGTTCATATTCTTCACATTTGAGACAAATGTTATTTTTAAAAGTTTGTATTTAATAAGTTCACAGTAAAAAGAGAAAGGGGAGTGAAGTCTAAATGTTAAATCTAATTAAAATTTTCAGTCCATTTGACGTGAAAACCAAATAGTACGTCAGTCGTGTTTAGTATATTTTCCCGCCACTAGAGGCAGCAGTGGCGCGTGAGGGAAGGAGAACTGATCCGCCATCTTGGATGTACCTGTGAGTTCAAACCTCCTCTAAGGATGGAGGAGCCGCGGTTTGGTGCCTTTACCGCCTGACTTGTTTGTTGATGTTTTTTCTCCTGATAAGAATTTTGGAGTTTCTCCTCTTAGAAGGTGAGTACATATTTCTGACACTTATCTATTAGTTACCCAAGAAATGTTGTGAATATTTTAACTATTTTAAACTGGTCACACTAACTGTCACTTTATAATAACAAAGGGTTCAATCTAACTCTTCTTTACCACTAAAACAAACAGCAACAAGAAACGTTTAGCAGAATTTTTAATTTAAAATGATTAGTTTGTTTTGTAGTCATGTTTCCAGTCGGTGTCCCCTGTGGTCAGCACCAGTTTGAGCGGCTAAATGAAACATAAATAAATCTGCAATTCACGATGAATTTGGAAACATTAGCATCAGCAGCTTGTTAGCTAACGTTAGCTTCCGCGGTTAGCATCGTCGCTAACGTTGCCATAGTAACGTTCCCTTACAGAGGTCCCCCATCTCCGGCCGCGGACACTGAAGGGAACTAAACCCTGCGTTACTGTTTATTTCATGCCTAATAAATTAAAGGTGAATAAAGTTTACATTTCCTGTTGCTAGCTAGCGTTAAGCTAACGGCCACTAGCTGCTAGCTAAACATTTCTACTGTAAAACATGTTGACCCTGAGTGTCAGTCATGGAAATAAAAAATTACACATGGAGTCGTATGGAATGCTTATTATTAATAAAAATTAATTATTAATATTATTAGCATGATTGTTCTTACATTCTTATAACAAAGACTGCAAAATAGAGTTAAAGTCTACTGAAATAAGAAATAAGTTAAAGTAGTAATTTGAAACCTATTTATTTTATTATGTCATTTATGTATTTAAATGTAGATTAATTTAAAAAACGTTTTTAAAATACATGTACATAAACATATCTATTTGAGCCATTTATGATTTTTGAGCAGCACGGATAGAGTTTAATCTAATATCTTCTCTACTCTTCTGGGGTTTTCTCCAAAATAAATCTAAACGCTGTATACCTCACTGAAATGAAATTAATAAAGCTGTTTGAATATGTTTGATGGAAATGTTCAGCCTCAGTCATATTTGTATGTTTCCTCTAAATATGAGTTTTCTGTCTCCTTTCAGGAAAATGAGGTTGAACAAAACACTGAACAGAGAAACAGCTGACGGGTGTTTAATGTTTTTGACAGCAGATTTGGGGACATCTGCTGGACAGCCCGCCACATTACATTTTAGGATAAAGATAAAATGTAAAACTGCAACACAACAGTGAGTCAACACAAGTTAATTCCTGTCGTCACTTTCACATCTGAGCTATGATAATGGTGAAATTTGATTTTTTTTTTTTAAATTTTATTTTATTTTGAAAAATGTAAGAAGTAACCAAAGAATAAGAGAAAAAAGGCCCGGCTCAGTTTACTGCCCCCCCCCGGGAGGTGATGGACATGAGATCAGGCAGCCAGCAGGAGTTTCCTCTCCTGGTGTCTGACAGGAAGGGAGCAACGAGGGGGAGGAACAGCCTGCACACCGAGGACTGGATCAGGGTCCAGGGGCGTCCGCTCCGTCTGCCTGTTAGCATGCTGTCAGTCATAGCAGCTGCTAACGGCGACGCTGAGTCCTGCTGTGAAGGAGGTCCTGCCTCCTCCTGCTCCTCCTCCTGCTCCAAAACCAGGGCCAGCTGTGAGGAGCGTCTGTGTTCAGCCAGGTGCATGCTGGGATTTAACTTTATTCTTGTTCTGCAGAGTTTATGGATGCTGCTGCTGTTTCTCTGCTGTGTGTGTGTGTGTGTGTGTGTGTGTGTGTGTGTAATGAGCTGTCAGCAGGGCCGCCATGCAGCCCTCATTATTCTGTCGACACGCCTTCTACGGTAACTCGGCCTGTGTGTGTGTGTGTGTGTGTGTGTTGTTGTGGCCTGGTGCCAAGCATAAGGCGCCACTTTATGAGCGTGATGATCTCACCTCGACTCACCTCCAAACACTGTGTGTATTCAGCAGCCTGTGTGTGTGTGTGTTTGCTTCAGCATGTTTCATAAAGAGCAGCTGTATAAAAGCCTGTTAAAGGGAGAGCTGACTCTGTGTGTGTGTGTGTGTGTGTGTGTGTGTGTGTGTGTGTGTGTGTGTGTGTGTGATGCAGTAACCGGATTATAAAGAGGACAGACTGGTTTCAGGAGCTGCTGTCTGTCTGTCTGTCTGTCTGTCTGTCTCTGCTGCAGGTCTGTGCTGTGATTTCTGCCTCAAACCAACCAGGTCAACACTCTGATGGGTTTGAAGAGTTTGTTTTCTTTCAACAAATCACCAGAAATCGACATTTATCACAGAAAGAGACTGAAGAGGACAGGGGAG
>JAOWBC010000576.1:0-10720 GCA_028566105.1 Hypoplectrus providencianus | reverse complement strand
CACACACACACACACACACACACACACACACACACACACACACACACACACACACACACACACACACACACAGTCAATGGGCTGAATTGATGTGACCCTGCAGGAACAGGAAGTCAGACTGGAAAATCAAAACCTGAGCGACAGATCAACCTGATTTAATGACCTTTATCTGGTTTAAAAGCATCAGAGAGAAAAAAAAAGCAAAAAGTTGAGCAGATTTCTATTTGTACAATTTTAATGAGAATATATAAATATAAAAAAAAACATAAATATGAGAATAAAAGGAAAGAAAAGTCACCCTTTGTTTTTTTACATGTTTTATGTGAAGCACTGAGATGTCAGTTAATTTACATTTTAAAGGAATTTATACAATAAAACTCACTTTATGATTAAAGACAAAACGTACCAACATCTGCCTGTAAACGATCCATCCTGGACACACAGTCCCACTAATTTAAATGAGGTGTTTTTGGTCCTGTGTGTGTGTGTGTGTGTGTGTGTGTGTGTGTGTGTGTGTTAGGCTGTAAGGAGCTGCAGAGGAGAGAGGAGCAATGAGGAGGCTCAGTGAGAGGAAGAGGAGGGCAGAGAGAGAGAGAGAGAGAGAGAGAGAGAGAGAGGTGTCAGTGGTGCAATGCAGTGATCCCCACCCCACACACACACACACACACACACACACACACACACATACACACATACACACACGCACCTCATACTGCACTTAAGGGGACCATTAATGATGTAACACACTCTGAGGACCAACATGTCCAAATGTTAACAAATAAATGAGACACTAAACCACACTGTTTGAAGGTGTGTGCGTGTGTGTGTGTGTGTGTGTGTGTGTGTGTGTGTGTGTGTGGTTGGGTCTCCAGGCTGAGGTCTGCTGAACTCTTCCCCAGGAGGGAGTGTTCTGTCTGGGGGACCATCTGGTGCCTTCAGGTGCCTGTGGAGCTTCTGCCGCTCCGACGCTGAGCTCCAAAACTCGTCTCCACACGGCCGAAGCGTCCTTGGAGACTTCCTGTAATGTTAAACCGGGACTATTTGAAAACAGGGGACTAAAGGCTCCTGCTTTAAAATGTTGTATTTCTTTTTATTATTTTTTGGTGCAGAGGAGCCGTTTTATTCGAAGCTAACGTTGTCATAATCACCTTCTGAGTCACTTTAACTCTCCTGCTCTGTTTTTTTTTTTTCAGGAATAACAATAATAATTGTTTGGATTTTTTTGGACTCCATCTGATAATTAAGATGCTCCAAACAAACGTAGTTAATCATATCACTGCCAATAATAAACTGCATTCTCAGAATAATTTCATGGAAACATATTTATACATTTTCTTTAACAATAAGTCCAGTTTGATTTAAACATAAACAGCTTATTTTTTTTATTTTTATTTATTTATAATTTTTTTTATTTGCATTTCTTATTTACTAACTTTCCTTATTCTGTGTTTTTAAATCCTTGTGTCTCTAACTTGAGCTGCTGTGTCATTTAATTAATCATTTTTTTTGTGTGTGGGATAAATAAATATATATCTTACCGTAATTCAAGCGTTCAAACATCTAATTATGAAGATATTTCACACAAACATCTGAGAGTTTAGAGTGGTGACATTGTTAAAAAGGTTAAAACTCATCATAACATCCAGCAAAAACACTTTTCTGTCCATAATTCGTCTCCGTCTCTCAGGAACAGACGGGGGGACATTTGGCTGGATGCTGAATTGTTTATTTTTGGTTTCTTTTTTCATGAAGCATCAACGTTTATAATCTGCTTAAACATCTGAAGTGGCTGCTTATAAATGAGTCTGAATGTGGAATCAGTTTAGATTTCGTCTACTTGTTTTTTATGGATTTTGGACTGAAGGTTTTTGTGTTTTTCGTCTTGTATTTTCTCGTTTTTAACGTTAACTGACCGTCGTGTCTCTGTGCTGCAGGAGGGACCCGCGACATCGGCTCGGCCCTCACCAGGATGTGCATGAGGCACCGCAGCATCGAGGCCAAACTGCGCCAGTTCTCCATGTGAGTGTGTGTGTGTGTGTGTGTGTGTGTGTGTGTGTGGGGAACAGGTGCAGCCTCCTCCTCCTCCTCTTGCTCCTGTTAAATCTCTGAGCCCAGTTAACTGCATTACTGCAGCTAAAAATATTAACACGAATCAATTTTATTATTATTAATTCATTCGATGCCATTATGTGATTCAGTTATTTATGTTTTATTTATGAGGATAACTTACATCAGAATCATAATATTTTCTAGAAATCGGATGTATTATTTTACAGTTTTTCAACTATAGCTGCAAAAAATAGTGAATTATTTTTGTCCATAATATTACCTTAAAATGATCTGTAAATTAATATAAAGGGGCTTTATTCCTCAGTGGTCTTCAGCATTAAATTACAGTGAATTTTATGTGAAAATAAATCTATTATATACATATGTATTGTCATGGCGCTAAATGTTAAATTAAGACAACCTCTTCTTGTAAAGCTTTAATAGAAATTGTAAAAAATAGATAAAAACTTTAACAGTTGTTCACTGTAAGTGTGGCACGATTTGTTAAATGTTTTTATGACATTTTTCTTTGTTATTTACATTTTCTGGTTTGTAATAAAATTAATAACGTCTTTCAGCTCTGCGTTTCCTGAAAACTGAGCGTAAACCTGAATATTTCTGTGGTGGGGGCTCTGTTTCCTCTCTGCTCTGACTGTGTGTGTGTGTGTGTGTGTGTGTGTGTGTGTGTGTTTGTGTGTGTGTGTGTGCAGGGTGTTCCTGGACTGTCTGATCAACCCTCTCCAGGAGCAGATGGAGGAGTGGAAGCGAGTCGCCAACACTCTGGACAAAGACCACGCCAAAGGTTCAAAACACAAACACTCACTCTGATATTTATCCTCATGTTGGTGCGTATTCCAAAGTAACAGTTTAATGTGTGTGTGTGTGTGTGTGTGTGTGTGTGTGTGTGTGTGTGTGTGTGTGCAGAGTATAAGAAAGCCCGACAGGAGATCAAAAAGAGATCTTCAGACACTTTGAAGCTGCAGAAGAAAGCAAAGAAAGGTTTGAATCACCTATTGAAACATCACAATAATAATAATAATAATAATAATAATAATAATAATAATAATAAATTATATAATTTATAAATGATATAATAGATATTATTAAAATGAAGTTGCACAATATAAAAAATAATCATTTTTTGTTGCCTCCCTCCCCTCCTGTGCCTTCCCATCATGCTTTGCTGTGTCCAGCTGACGTGTTTGGTAAGTTGTTTTTATTAAAGTACCTATTGTCTCTTGTTTGCTGTGCACAATATTTCTGGAGACCTGCATAATAATTTACAGTTTCATGTGAAACAGGTCGTAATAAATGAATGATGTGTCTGTTTATCTGCTTTGGAAACACATTTTTTCGGTTGTAAAGAGACTTTATGGTTGCAGAAAAGCTATAATGCATTGTCCAGTGTTTACAGGGAAATTTAGGCATATTCTACATATGGATAGTAACATAAAAATGTGTAAATCAGCCTCAAATTACACACATTGATGCATGAGTTAGGGTGGAGTGTGTCAATATTATCGCTCCTTTCTTCCCACTGAACTGCAAAGAACCACAAGGAAACACCCAAACAAGTGGTCTGCTGTTAGAACGAGTCGTCCCGTCTGATTCGTCGCCGTTATGAGTGGAAACAGGAGCTTTTGTTGTTCCCGCCAACAAAAGGCTTTGAATGGAGCCTTTAAGACAAAACAAACAGGACCCGGATTTGACCCCAGAGGGACCTCAGATGTGGTGGAGCCGCTCCGGTCGCCGGGGACGTTTCAGGCTGTTATTACCGCACGAGAGGAAACTCCCTCTGCAGCGGCGTGAGGAGATCCACAGAGAGGAGGAGAGGAGGAGGAGAGGAGGAGGAGGAGAGGAGGAGGAAGCTGTGCTGGAATGAAATGAATTTTACGAGAGAGAGGGAGGAAGTTAGAGAGAAGGAAAGAATGAAGGGAAGTTTCTGCTGAGCTGCTGGGAGGAACCATGAGAGTTTCCTGTATCACTGTCAGTGAGATAAAAACCAAGAAGGAAAGGAAAGAACAAATGAAAACAGGATCTAATTTAATTATCTTTTTAAAATGTGTAAACAAAAAACTGTATCTGTAATTGGATTAGAAGAGACAGAGAGATAGAAGGAAAGAATAGACTATGGTTGGACAAATTAGACTATGGTGGGACAGATTAGACTGGTTGGACAAATTAGACTGTGGTTGGACATATTAGACTATAGTGGGGCAAATTAGACTACGGTTGGACAAATTAGACTGTGGTGGGACAGATTAGACTGTGGTTGTACAAATTAGACTATAGTGGGACAGATTAGACTATGGTTGGACAAATTAGACTATGGTTGGACAAATTAGACTGTGGTTGGACATATTAGACTATAGTGGGACAAATTAGACTATGGTTGGACAAATTAGACTATGGTGGGACAGATTAGACTATGGTTGGACAAATTAGACTATGGTTGGACAAATTAGACTGGGGTGGGCCACCTAAGATTTGATAATTAATGGAACATTGAAAAATCTAGTACAAAACTGAAAAGAGCGACCTTCGGAATTCATTAATGCTTTTTTAAAAATTATTTTTAGAGATATTTCTTTGGATAAGTGATGTAATGAACAAAATAACTCATAAAAGAAGGAAAACAAATGGAAACTTGATGTTTAGTTGACGGGGCTGCTGAGTAACGACCCGGCTGTTGGTTGGATTTCTGGTTTTGTTAATAACAGGTTGGCTGTTTACAGTTTTACAGCAGTCGTAGTAGTTTTTTTTTTTTAATTGTAATTTATTTAAATGTTGCAGCAGCAGTTTTTTTTCATGCTGTTTCTGCTCTGTGAGTCACACTGAACTTCACAGTCGGACCATACTGTCACCATCTTCCAGCCATCTGCACGTCCAGACTCTTCCAACTTTCATTCATGGTGGAGTTTCACATTAAAGCAGAGGAAGTAAAGAAGAAGAGTTCATCTGCTTTTGTCTCTTTTTTTTGGAATTATTGTTCAGGCTGCAGCAGCTTTGATGCAACCAGTCAGTCTGCAGAGCTTTGAGTTTAAATTAATGTTTCCTGAATCAAATAGTTCAATTTCGTAAAGTAAAAAAAAAAGAAGGAGGAAGTAGCATCAATAAATTAGTAACCCATGGTTCTTCATGTGTGCATGTAAACAAACTGAAGGAAATGAAAGATATGCAGAAGGAAAAGAGACACAAAAATACGAGAAGGATCTTCAGCCTCGTCTTTGTGTTGCTTTAATTCTGTGGGAAACCAGAAGTCGCATTCCTGTCCGTCTCCGTTTATCAACGAACTGGAAAAGTTCAGCTGCAGAGACGGAGACGGAGTTTTCTCTCCCGGCTCTCAGGCCGACCACAGGGCCCGGCCTCGGGTCTCACTGGAGGAATGAAGAACTTTAATTACATGTTTATGTCTGCTGAAGAACAGAAGATGGGATTACCAAATGATCGTCTCACAGAGGAAAAGTTTTCTCCAAAACACCGCCGGGAACAACAAGGAAGCTGTCAGCGGCGGAGTGATCACTGATTTATTTCCTTATTTTAATGTGCAGAGGTGTTTTTTTTTTTTTTTTTAACAAAGTTTTGTGACACTTTGTGACTTTTATGTTGTTTGTTGACAGTTTGTTTAACTACAAGATGTTTTTCAGAGAGATCAGGATTTTACCAGGAGAGTCTGTGTCAAGTTGTTTTAGTCAATCACACAAAATTACAATTTTTCATGATACGCCAATCACTGTAATGGCCAAAACCAATATGATTTAAATTATAATAACCATTTTTAAGCTCACTTGTGTCTTTTAAGTGGATGCAGCAACTTAAGTACCAATTTGTGGAAACTTTTAGCATTTTTGACTCTTCAAGAATCGATTAAATGCCACATTAAGACACCAAGACCTTGCAGAACTCCAAACAAAAATCCATGCAGTGATCTGGAAATATCTGCAAGAATTTACATTTTTCATCTTTTTTCATGGCAAGCACTTCTTTTCCATTAACACCTGAGAAACATCCTTATTGTCAACTTCCATCCTGATCTCGATCTCTGGTTTGTAAAGTTTCTTGAGGTCACAGCAGCTCATTTTATACACTGAGCTCAAGTTTTACACAATTTATTCCCCAATTTATGCAACTCACAGCAAAAATATCTACATAAAATAGGTGAAAATAAAACATTATAATGCATGAGAAAAAGGAGAGAGTTGTTAGTACTCATAGAACCAACTTTTATTCAGATATCTTAATATTTTTCCTAACTTTAAAGTGCTAATTTGTCCTTTTCCTGACTAAAAATATTGACATATTTGATACCAAAGGATTCCTTCTGTTTAATTGTTTAGGCGTCTGAATAGCGCTTAAGAGGATAAATTTGTAGCAGTTGATTCGATGGAGGTTTAATGTGGAATAAAAGAGTTAAAACTTTAGATCAGCGTTAAATATACAACACAATCCTCCAACTGAAGCTAATTAAACTATTTTGTAATCAGACGTCTTCAGATAATTAATGAGCGCACTAATAATGTGGTGTTTGTTCTCTGGATGCCAGCGGTTGTTTGTTTCCAGCTGGAGTTGGAGAGAAAACTCCTTTAATTGTTTAATGTGGGACTTAATTTAACTTTATGGCCCAGCTTCTAATAAGTTGTTTTGATGCATTGATGTAGATTATGTTTAATTATTATCACACAAAAAATCTTTGATGGTTAAGACAATATGAAATAATAATAGGAATATTTTAATTACTTGGAAATTACTATGACATTTCTTCTTTTTTTTTAGGTTATTTTAGTCTGATATTTTAGATTTTTTATATTATTTTTTAAATTCTTTCTGTAGCACTTTTTACTTTTTACTACTTATTCATTATTTTATATTGTAATAAAGTAGAAAATGTGCCAGACTGTTGTTAATAGATCTTAAATTAAGTGCATTAATAGTAAACATATTTTAGGTCAGAATAATTGTCTTTTTTTTTTTTTTTTTTTTCGAGCAAAAGCAAATATTCTTTGTTTTAAAATGAGATCATTTGCTTCGTTTATGTGTCATTCATGTCAGTGAGACTGGTGCATTTTTTTTGGTTTTGGTGGGATGAGATAAGGAATTTAACTTCGCCTCTCTCTGGGAAATTATGATGAGAGCGAAACCAACAATCAGTTAATTACATAAATTATGTGCTTATGTCATGGAAAATATAATTGTTGGTTCCAGCCACTTCAGAGCTTTTCTTTCACTTTGGTGTGACGGTTTAATCCAATGAGATCCTTCGATTTCTTCTGTAATTATAAGTGTGTGTGTGTGTGTTTGTGTGTGTGTGTGTGCAGGACGTGGGGACCTCCAGCCTCAGCTGGACAGCGCCATGCAGGACGTCAGTGATAAATATCTGCTGCTGGAGGAGACGGAGAAGCAGGCGGTGAGGAAGGCGCTGGTGGAGGAGAGGAGCCGCTTCTGCTACTTCGTGTCCATGCTGAAGCCGGTCGTGGTCAGTCACACAACAGAAAACATCCAAAAAACACAAAATAAACACACAAAAACAAAGATCTGTGGCCCCCTGAGGGTCTCAGAGGTGTTCTTACAAAGTTTTAAATCAGTTTAGCAGCAATCGGTCTCAAAAATTTCCTTAAAAGATTGAAATTATTCTGGGGATTTCCTCATGTGACACATTTTTTAAATTTAAAATAATGTTTATAAAGATTTGATGACATAAACTGAAAATATTACAAAATAACCCACAAAATAATGCATTTGACATCAATTCTGCAGGTGGAACCATCTCTATAATAATAAAAATGGCTAATTTTAAATAGATTCAGACACACACAAACAGTTTTGTGCAGCTTTGATTGTTAGAACATCACATTGACTTTCATTCATTCTAACCACCTAATAAAAACCCTAAATCTTACACTTACCTAACTGATTCATACCTAACCTGAACATTAATATGAGTTTAAACATTTTGCAACGTGAGGACTGGTCCTTTGTCCCCACAAAGACTTTTGGTCCCAACAAGGTCAGGCCGTATTCAGCTGTATGTCCCCAGAAGGGTACACAAACATGTTTACACACACATGCATCACAGAATGTGTACAGAAAGTAAAAAAAAAAAAAAAGATACAAACACCAACAACAAAAAACATAAAACAATGAATTTAACATTGATTCTCCAATCCTAGGCTTAGCTAAGATAAAAGATAAATAAAGAGGAAATTAAAATGCATTCAGGACACACACATTCAAGTTTTAGGACAGCACATTGACATCCATTAATTCAGACATCCTAAAACAGACCCTAACCTTTATTCTGACCATAATCCATTCATTCTTAACTCTCACATTAATGTCTGCAGTAACGTTGTTTTTTGGTCCCTTTAACGACCACTGGCCCCAATAAGGTCAGATTTTATTCAGCTGTAGGTCCCCAGAAGGTGACAAAACCTGTTTACACACATTCTTCATGAGAACACAAACATATAAACCCTGATAATTAAAGTAAATGAACCTGAATCAGTGCTGCAGTGGCGTGTTGGTGTGTTTGTGTGTCAGGAGGAGGAGATGTCCATGCTGGGGGAGATCACACACCTCCAGACTCTGACGGACGACCTGAGGACTCTGACCATGGACCCGCACAAGCTGCCGGCCTCCAGCGAGCAGGTACGCAGGTCTGAACCTGGTCCAGGATTCAAGGCCCTGATCCAGGCATCTCAAACGTTTATATTTCTGTAGATAAATTACATTTCTTTAAGTGTTTCTGTTTTCCTGCAGGTGATCGTGGACCTGAAGGGCTCCGACTGCACCTGGTCCTACCAGACTCCGCCCTCGTCGCCGAGCACCACCGTCTCCAGGAAGTCCAGCATGTGCAGGTTGGTTGCCACGGAAACGGCCCTGTTACCTCAGCAGAAACCTCAACGAGCTGGGACACGTCGCCTTACGCTGCCCGCACTCTGCTGCCCCATGTGGCCAGAGCTGGAACTGCAGCTCTTATTTCCTCTTTCGATTTTAGAAATAATCCAAATGAAACTGATGCTGGGGGTTGGCTGTTGATTGTTGTTTTTGTTTTTTTTTATTAGATTCAGCTCCATTTAATTAAAGTTGGGACACAAATCTTAAAATTAGATATATAAATATATATATATAAAGATAATAATACCTTTATTAGCCCCACAACAGGAAAACTTTCAACCTTTGTTACAGCAGCAAAGTGGATAAAAATACAGAAAGGAGCGTCAATAACGATATTAAAATATCATAATAAATAATTAAATAATAAGTAAACTAAACAAATAGAAAACAAGCTGCATAAACAAGAAATATAAAATATAAAATTTTGAAAAGTATCAACAATTTGCAATTTTAAAAAGAAGAAATATAAAAAAAGTATTAAAAATTGAAACAAATGGAAATATTTTAGGTAAACTCTGGAGACTTTTTTCTCAAAATTTTGTCAAATAAAACAAAAACTGCCTGTAAAATAAGAAAAATCCTTTTTTAATGTGATTTATCTGTAAACTTGTGTGTTTATTTGCCCTGCAGCAGCCTGAACAGCGTGAACAGCAGCGACTCGCGCTCCAGCGGCTCCCACTGCCACTCCCCCACCTCCCACTTCCGGTACCGCGCCTCCTCCTCCTCCTCCTCCTCGGTGCTCCCCCAGCAGACGCCGGCCCGCCTCTCCTCCGTCTCCTCCCACGACTCCGGCTTCATCTCTCAGGACGCCTTCCAGTCCAAGTCGCCGTCTCCGATGCCTCCAGAGAGCTCACAGGTGACAAAAAAACACAAAAACAGGAGAGAATTTATTTTATTTTTATTCATTTTATTACGTCATCACTTCAAGTTTTCACATTTAATTTACATTAATTATCAGATCTGATTAATTATCTGATTAAAAAAAACACTATGAAATGTTGTGAAACATTTTAAAAGATGAAATCACTGAATTTTTAACTCTGACTTTTTAAAAAATGACGATTTGTCGAACTGAACGATTAAAAACTGAAAGTTCAGTTTTTAGTTTCTCATTCCTCCTGCTGAGCCGGATTCATCTGTGCTCCTCCTGCTGCTGCTCCTCCTGCTGCGCCTCCTGCTTCTGCTCTTCCTCCTCTTCTTCTTCCTCCGCTTCCTCCTTAACCTCCTCTTCACCCATCTGCTCCTCATCCTTCTGTTTTCTCCTCTTCCTCCTGAATCTCCTCCTTTTCCTGGTTCGCCACTTCATCTTCCTCCATCTCCTCCTCCTCCTCCTCTTTTACTTCCATCTCCCCCTCCTCTTCCTCACCCTCCTTCTCCTCATCCTGCTGTTTCTCCTCTTCCTCTTCCTCCTCCTCCGCCTCTTCTCCTTCCTCTCCCTGTTTCTCCTCCTTCTCTTCCCCCTCTTCATCCTCCTCCTCCCCCTTTTCCTTACCCTCCATTTCCTCCTCCTTCTCCTTGTCCTGTTTCTCCTCCTAATCCTCCTGTTTCACCTCCTCTTCCTGCTCTTTTTTCTCCTCCTCCTCCTGCTCCTGCTGCTCCTCCTCAGCTTCTTGTTGTCTTGTTGCTGATTCTTCTTCTGCTGTTTTTATTAACGCTGACATTCTGCTTTTTTCTGTGTGTGTGTGTGTGTGTGTGTGTGTGTTGTCATGGCTGCCCTTTGCGTGTGTGTCTGTGTGTGTGTGTGTGTGTGCGCGCTTTGCATGGCTCTGTTGCAGTC
>JAOWBC010000552.1:0-10385 GCA_028566105.1 Hypoplectrus providencianus | reverse complement strand
GTGATTAAAGGAAAGGGAGGCAGGTGATGATGATATAGATGCAAAGGTAGAGGACAGAAGGCAGGTTGAGTGGTTTGAAAACGTGCAAAGTCCAATTGAGTAGAAAAAAAAGGGGAGGGTGGGGGGGCTGAGTAAAAAAGAAACAATTGGTGGGAGGATGGAGGGAGAGATGAGATGTCAAAGGGAGAAATGAGCAGCAGTAGAGAAAGTGATGAGTCACTACAGGTGACTCATCATATTTCAATTTCTGCTGGTAGATGGCGGTCTGAACAACATAATGAGATTGTTTCATTAAGGCCCGTGTCTCTGGCTGTGATCACAACAGTGACGGCTGCTGGAATGGCTGACCTAGTTACAGGTAGAGCAGCAGAAAGGAAAGGTTTCATTTTTTACAGCCGGGACGCAGAGGCTCAGTCGACATTAGATGGTGTATGTGTTCTTAATACTAAGCTGTTAATATCTTTGTGGCTTTTAATGCATCATTACTAACTTTGTTTTTGAGAGACACTTAGTGTTATTGAGGTCTCATTAGTTCTTCATCTCAGGTCAAAAGGCACACTCAGGTAAAAAGCAAAACGTTTCCATGCCTGTCATTAAATTTTTCTTTTAGCTATGATTTTCTCGAAATCTACCAAGATTTTAGCCAAAATCTTACTGACGCAGTGGCATTCCCTGTATAGCATGTCTAACATAGATAGCAGCTGTCTTTTTTTCCACATGCACATATTGTCATTTAGCAGACAGACACAACCTGGAACACATTTCAGAGAATTTGCTAATTTAGAGTTTAAAGGGGCTGAAAACAAAATTCAGAACAATATAGTTGCAGTTAACTATTTCGTTTGTAAAGATATACTGAACGTGTGGCGTCCTGACAAGGTAATGAACTCATTTGTGTGGTTTAATACAAGCTCCTCTTTTCTTTGAGTTATCAGTGATAACAGCCAGCCAATACATGGCACTGCTGGAGAAGCATTAAAGAGACCTGCTAGCTCCCCCTCAGGTTACACCGTTCGCTCCCACAACTTTTGCCTATTTAGGACTGTTCGCATTGGCATTAGCACCCTTAGCCAAACCACTGCCATATTGAGAGTCATGTGCATGAAATGAATCAGTTCTGAATTTTACAGCCACTTTACATGTACATTATTTAAGTTGCAATTACAAATGACAACTGTTCACTGATAAAATCTTACTGGTGACTGCTGTTCCTCCTCGTAAAGGAAACGCTGGGTTCTCTTCACTACCGATGGGTCAGAGCCCATAAATGGGATTGTATACTGCTCGATCTCCTTGCTGAAAAACATAAACCCCCTGCACACACAAACACAGAAACCAAATTTAAAATGTGATCAACACTCAGCATCTACCTCTGCCTGCAGCATCAGCACAGTATTCGAGCTCATTTCATCCAGTGATAGTCTTCTAAATCTGTCGCTCCATTCCTGCCAGGCCCCACATTCCAATAAAATCTCATTACTCTGAATGTAAGTCAGTCTGCCAGACAGTAATAGTCTGCAATATTCAGCTATCTTGCAGAAAGTTTGAATCCCAAAGTGTGCTGCATTCTTATACAGTAACGTTAAGCTGATTTTATGCCTTCTTCTAATTCTTCTTCTAATGTTGGCTTCATGCCGTGTCAAAAAGAAGGCTTTCATTCCAAAACGTTCCTAAAAATAACATCCGCACCACATATTCACACTTTGCATAAAATTAACTTCCCAAACTCTGATTCCAAAAAGGTTTTTTCACTATCTTAAACAAGAATTAGCACACCATCATTTCTTTTTTATTAACATTTTACCCGATGTTTTGGGATCAGGGTTGTGTTTGGTGATGATTTCATTTGTTCAAATTGCACTTTATTTTGAATAAAGAAGTAATATTCATCTTGACTAAAATTTCAATAGTTTGGTTCGAAAGTTAAGTATAAAGGAGGTAAAGATGGTGAATCCCTCTCTGCTGTGCTCTGGTGAAACAAACCTTACTTGATAAATTGCTGCAAAGCCCCCAGTTCCAATCAAAATGTTATTACTCAAAGTAAAGTGCTGTAGGCAGACAGTAATTGCTAAGTTATAGCTTTACCTCTTTTTGACTTTGGCTCCGATCACAGGCAGCGGCTTGTGGCCAAACTTCTTCCTCAGCTGGCGCAGAGATCTGCTGTCTGCGAAACCGTACACAGCAGACTGCCAAGTGGCATCGTGGCCAGAAAAGCCCTGCAAGGGTAAGATAACTTTAGATTATGTCACAGTGAAGGAAACCAAACTTCTAAATTACCCTTAATTCCCCCTCAATAAACACCAAAGGTTTAATTACATCGATTTCTTATTGATTCTGGCTGACAGATTTAAGTCACCCAAGCCTGCTGGACTTAAAAGACGACATATTCTGATACTGCAGCTTAGATGCTACATAAATAAATACAGAGTATGTCAAATTCAATTTAAAATATGTCACAAAGGACTATCAAATAAACACATTATGTTTCTATTCATGTTTTAAACAACTTCTCTACATATTTATTTAAAAAATAAATCATTCAACAGTATGTCTGCATTGATATTTCGTTACATTTTCTATTAATACTACGACTTTATAGTGACAGCTCAACTTAACAACTGACACTAAAACAGCCAACACACACAACACTTAAGTTAAAACGGTTGAAAAAAGAAGTATCTGAATACTATTCCCATCATGCACAGCAGAATCTGTAAATATCCAGGTTACCTCAGGCCCACTGCTAAATGCCAAGAAGCTCTCCACAGCTGTCAGTGTTCCTGTAATCAGAAAAAGGAAATCAGTTAGTTGAATATTAAGTTTCAATTACATGTATATTAGTGTATAAGAAAAAAATTAATTGCATTTAACCAACATTGTCACTATTTGAAAGATTGAATCAAAAAGGTTTGAAGATTTGTACAGTAATCAATTAATTTAATATAAAATTATAATTGCGAATAGATTTGTGAAGACATAAAAAAATAAAAAGTACCATTAAGTAGAGCCGTGTAAAAAATATTGATACAGCAATGTATCATGACACTTTGAGCTTTAATAAAATATCAATATTTTAACTCTTAATTGTTGATTCTTTTGTAGAAATAAAAAAACATTTTCATGTTTCATGAAGTTTGTTCTGTTCAAACTGAAGGAAAAACAATAAATAAGTAAAAATAAATAAATTGGGAAGGTCTTTTTCAATCAAACAGTTTTGACGTGGTTTGTGATTGTGATTTACAAATACATCATCTAGATTGTTCACGAGTAAACTATGTAATCGCGATCTCGGGATATATTGATATATTGCCATAATATAGTATCGTGACCCGTGTATCATGATACATATCATATCATCAGGGTCTTGCCAATACTTACCCCTACCATTTAAAATACATTGCTGCAAAGTATTGTAGTGTTTTATGTGTCTAGTACGGTACACCTTGATATAATGAGGGCTCATAAAATCATGAGAATTATAAACATTTTATCTGCTTAATTAAGTTAGCAATGCAAAGGCTTTAATCCACAATGGCTGGTCTTCTGTTTCCTACCTTTAAACTGCCTCTGTGTATAGAGAATACCCAGGTCTGCTGGTATGGAGTCAAAGCCACAGCTGCCAATCACATACACTCCTCTGTCCAACGCCTTATTGTGGTATTCTAGCTGCATGCGCTCTAGGAACTGTAAAAAAGAGGGAAACCCTCAGATTCACAGAAACAAAATGAATTTTAATCCATGAACACACAACCATAATGCAGTCACAGATGCAAACAATATTCAATCTATGCCGTCCACTTTAAGAGTGATAGCCACGCTTTAAAACAAAATGAACAATCATTTTCTTACCTGTGGCTCCCCACAGATGTCTATGTAGTGAGCTCCATTTTCTATGCAAGCTTTGACAACTGGTTCACCATAAAACCTATACTAAAAGGGGCATAGAAAGACCATTCCAATACAAACCATAATGTTTAAGTGTAGTGGAGTTTAGTCTTATTTAAAAACCTGTTTCAAATGCCATCTTAGAGTATACTTTGTTTCAACCCCTGTCAAAGTCTGGTAATCATACTTACAGGTCCCACACAGTTGAGAATCACTAGGCCTTGTTGGCACATGATCGCAAGTGATTCCTCGATAGACACATCAGCCACAATGATTTCTATATCTGTCTTTAGCTCTGGCATAGCTGGCAAAAAATGAAAAGAAATCAGCTATCAGTAAGTGTTCAGGGGATATCTCTCACACATAACTCCAGTTGAACATGTGGCACAGCAAAGGTTCATGCAACACACTCATGTAGATTAGGCAGCGATGTGGGCCAGCTTTGATAAATATTTCAATTCTTTTACAGTTTGTCAGGTGTGTGAGTTATCTAGTATGGAGATTAAAGGTGCATGACTTGTACTCAGACACTGTGAAATACACGCAATGCAGAACAGGCCTCTTTCTCTGGAAAACTATTCTCTGGTCAGTAGAACTATGTTATTGTTTGCTGCATGTTAGCTTACAGTAAACAACCATGTCAGGCTGCTATTTTTTAAAGCTAGCCAACTGCTTTGGAGCACAACAATTTATATTCAGGGTTCAGAGTTGTCCACTTTTAGTTACATAACAACAACAAAAACAACCAAGAAATTTGCCCCTGTCAGTGAAGTACGTAAAGTATCCTGCAGCAGTGAAACGCAGCATGACATTTAAGCCTGACAGCAACCACTCCTGTCTCTGCTAGCTTCAGTGCACCCTGTCAAACACATACACAGCCTCCCTGCGGCTTGTTTCAACACGTCTTCCAGACGCTGTCTGCTTCTCCCGGCCACAGCCCATTTCAGAGAGCTACCACCGGGACTCTCTGCAGCACACCGAGCGACCTCTTCCACCACAAACTGCCCGGTAAACCCTGTAGCACCGAAAACAATAATATGGTATGGTCTACTGGAGGTTACGGTCGCCATTGTTGCGTTGTAGTTCAAGGTCCCGCCTGGAAACACATGACTTCCGGTTCTGTCCGCTGATTGGCTAAAGACGCACATAACTCGCATGTAATGTCATACATACACACATACAGTGCTATATTATTCCGCGACTTAATCCACAATTAGCAAAAAGCTGTTCAATCGCTAGTTCTAGTGATATTGAATGTTTATTGCACTGGCCATGTATTGGGACTGTATCTTTAACCCTGTAAAAACCCACCAGCGGAAGAAAAGTTTTCGTTTTAATTTCCTTAACTGATGGAGGTAAAGTTGTGATTATGGCACATTTTTTGGACACAACTGACACATTTAACTGTATTGTTGTAAAGATAACTAATCAGACTATCAAATGATATATAATACAAAGTAGTATTATTATAGGGGAGATATGGCTGGCCCAAATACTTAAAGTATGCCTCTGCTCCATACAGTACAGGCTTAAACTGCAGCAGTATGTTTCCTAGTTGGTGATTCTGTGGTGTGCACTGCCATCAGGTGGTCTAAATGAGGTATAACACACAGGGCATTTTGGCAGGGATGAAAACCCTCAGGATGAAATGTTTGCAGTCAAAAAAACCAAAACATCTTGATAATACAATGGGACACATTTGAAGGTGAGAAACTCTTTTAACCCACGAAAAAAAGAAAAGAAAACTCAATGACAAATTCTATAATTAATATTCTTTTTGTATTCCCTTTTGGAAACAACATACCATAAATATTGAAAACAGTGACGATACGGACAAAACATTCATCACTTTGCAAACTTTGGAAGTTCAGAAGGAGAGAGAAAACTTAATTAAAATCAGTTAAAACATCAATACAAGGCAATGGAATAAAGGAACATGCTAATCACATTTAATTTTGTCCATTTCAGAAAAATGTAGTGGGAATGGGCATATTTCTGTTGTGCTACTTGTGCCAGACAGGAAACACAACTGTTATGCCATAAGCTCTGCTTTTGACAAAATGATACAAAGAGAGCTTAACCCGTATACACAAGATATGTCCACACTCTCAAAACAGATTAAAATGTTCAATTTTAGAGATTTTATAAAAATTAGTGTCGTTTAAAGCTGAAATGTACTTTGTATTCATTTTTTGTTGTTATATCACCCATTTTTCTGCCCGTTTCTGAACATATGTGGTCGAATACAATCAAAATGTATCACTCTCTAAATTGTGTTTTAATTATCACATTGTTGCTAATTTGCAGGAGGAGAACAGATCCACGTGTAGAACATTTTGGGGTTGTACATGAACATGAAAACATTAAGCACCAAAAGTATAAACACAGGGTAAGTTCCTAAATGTCCGAGGAGCTAAATGACTGTATTGCATTTGTTGTAAGTTATTACACAGCTTTTGTTGAATACTTATTTCTATATGGTCAAAACAGCATTCTACAGTCATTCTTATTTCTGAAGACCAGATCATTGCTTTTTACTAAGTTTGCTGAGGTTACAAGAGCTTGGATCACCGGGGGAATATTTGTGTTAACACACACGCTTTGGACCGCAGGGTTTTCATATCCAGGGCAGGGGAGAAAAGTAGTGCCAGAACCAGAGCAGGATAACAAAAAGGGTGCCAGCAGCCTCTATGAACATCATTGTAAAAGCAAAAACTACAGATGAAACCAAGAGGGAGACAAGCAAGAGGCTGCCAGACAGTAAAAGAAGTAAATCTCTGACTGGCTATTAGAGAGCTTCATAAATGCCATTAAAGACACCAAACTGGTCTTCTTGCATCTTGACTAGTGAAAAAACATTCACTGGCTTTCTATGTCTTATGCTGCTGTACTTTCTGATGTTTGGCTTTGTTAGCAAAATTAGCAAATCGTTTTTATCCTTTCATAAATTCATAATTAAATTAGAACAACTGCATGTGTACAGCTCTTTGTATTTATGACGGCAGTGTAAGTTAGCAGAGAACAGGTTACATTGCTATGGAGACAGGTCCATAGCAATGTAATGCAATGTCATAGAAGCATAAAATTGTTCTTAGTTTAAATCAATATTTTGTGTCAAATTTTGTTTTCTTCAGTACGTAGCATGATAATGTACAGCAGGCAGGTCATTGCTATTATTGTTGTAATTATTATATTATACCCATTTAGGGTATAATATAATATGTAGATATGATATTTTCATACCAAGAGTCTTACTCTTTCTGAATCTACACATACAGCAACATTCATCAAAGACTGTTTAATGATGCAGTACTTAACAGGGCACTTACAAGTACATTTACAGTACAATATTTCTCTTTGAATTGGTCATATTGGGATAATAAGAGGAATGTTAGGAGTAACTGCTTGTCTTATGAATTATCCCTTTCAGTAAAATGATTAAAAAGGCTTATCAATTTTTGGAATCAGGGTTTTTCAAAACAATATGCATCTTTCTTGCTGTTGTGCTGTAAAATGTGTCAGATAAAGGTGAAGCGCCCTACAATATTATCAATATTTATTCAACAGACATGGGTCAACTGAAGGAAAGATATGAAGAATTTAAAGATAATTTATGGCCCATTAATCATTCAAACAACAGAAACATACATGTAGGATCCTACAGATTCGAAAGACAGCTTTTCTTTAAATACACCAAAAAAATACAGATAGAAAAAAAGGTAAACGCATACAGGGCTAGGTCAGCTACAAATATAAGGGAAACACTTGTACACAGATAAACGACTACGTCTGTTAAAATATAAATATTGTTGGGAGTTGTGAGGTGTCTGCAAGGTTTAACTTAAGATGAAAAATCCACACAAAACAGTAGTAAACAGTAGATTTGGGTCCATTTCTATGTTTGTTCATCTGGTCCACTCTACCAGCTTTACTGTGCCAAGTTTGATATTATGCTAACCAGAAAAACTGTCCTTTTTTTCATTTTGGCGCATTCTGGAAAATAAAAACAAATCTAGATCAGCAATTTGTGCTTACAGCTTTCCTGGTGCAAAATGTTTGCTGTAGCTCCAAAACAATGTATGATGGTCATAAACCAAGATATTTAAGGCCAAAATGCTGACCATGAGGTTTCGAATAGGACTATGTCCACTAATTTAATGAAGTCCATGAGTCGACTAGATTAACTACAATCTCATTCAAATAGCGTAATAGAGTCAACAGAGACAATCTAAGCGTGATAAGATCCAGTATACAGGTCCAGTCTGGGGATTAGCTTAATATCAAACTATTTTCAAAACTTTTTCATGAGCCCAAACCTAGAAAACAGGAATTTCTAAACTCCATTCCCATGGCATGCTTGCTTGGGACAGTTTATACTGTTTAGTGTTAGTCTGAGCACCATTTGATTTACACACAAATCTTAGGCTGATAGCTCATATTTACATCTTAGTGAGCCAAAAGACACAAGCTCCAGTCACTGTAGAGGAAATCAAAGCTTTAAACAGCCTGGATGGCAGCATCAAATCAATGCCTGTCACTCCAAATTTAGGATTGGAGTCATCCTCACCTTCATGTTACACTGTCCACTGCAGTACAAGTGCGTGAAACATCACTTGTCCCTGGAATGCAGATCAAAGTGTTTAAGTCCGGAGGGGCAGCCAGTGTGTGAGCCCTTCAAAGAACCGCCGTACGTTCATGACGTAGAAGTCGACGTTGTGGGTGAAGTCAGTGCAAATGTTGGAGTAAGTGTCCACCAGGGTGCAGTACAGTGCAGTCCCGCCTATGCTGATCACCACGGTCACCAGACACAGCAGCAGCAGAATCAGGCAGGAATCTCCTCCTACCTCATCTGTAAGGAAGAAATGAACACTGATGTAATTCTTTGAACTTTGAGCGTGCATTTGAAATAGATATATAGATTTCTATTGCGGATGAGTTAAAAGTGTACCTTGTTCAATGCCATCGTCTGGCTCACTGAAGCGAACTTTGCGTTTGGAGTTCTGTTTATTAACAGTGTCACTTGGGGGAGGCAATCCATCCAGTGACGCTCTCCTCCTCTTCAGAATGGAGACCAGACCGTCTGGGGAGGAACTCTAAAAGAGACAAACACAAGTGTAATCACCATAGCTCTTACCATCTCTCTTGTTGTAAACAAGTGGTGTGTAGGGCTCAGTGGAAGTGGTAGTGGCAAGGTTGCAAAATGCAGGTGAGGATGCATCCCCACGTCCTCCCTCTCAACAGAAACAAAGCCAAAATACCCCTGATGTAGACAATCATCCTGCACTGATGATGTCATTTGAAGCCAGAATCTGTGATCAAGAATGGAGCTGACCTATCATAACTCAATTACAGCCTTACAGCATTAGATAACTTGATAAAACCAAACCTAACAGAAATATTACCATTTTACAAACAACTCTGAATTTAATGTTCATGTTAAAAAAAAAGTTTCCTTTTGGTGAATATACACATTCATTCTGAATTTAATACATTTGTTTTTACTTGTAGTGTCCTTTTTGGAAACTGAGTTGTACATTGCAGTCTTGAGAAATATCTCAAATGGCAGAGATGGGCATTAGGAAACATTTTTCTGCTGTGTACTTTTTCAGCCTGTCCCTGGTGATGCAATAGACCCTTGACTCAATGCTTCATAGACTCGATCAGTTATTTATCTGTCGTAGCTAAATGCTTACCAAATTTTGATTCTCTGATTCAGAGAAACTCTTTTGTCCCAACTAATTTGCAGGCGAACACTGTGTTTTGAAAAAAGGGCAGCATAATCACCAAATATATACAAAGAATGCATCACCAAAATGTTACACAGATTTAAACTGCAGCTACACTGCTCAGTCATCAGGGGTCAGTGACAAGAGCAAATTCAAACATTTACCCACCGTGATGAAAAGGTTTTGACCTGATCATAATCTCTCAACAACCCACAGAGCAGAAACCAGAACACACAGGAGCACGGTCATGTGCTGACTACTGAAGTGGAGTCATCTCTCAAGCTGTCAGCCTCATCTGCTGCCACAATTTATAGGGCAATTACTTACTGAGGCCAGTGGGTCAATAGCGCGGTGACTATGGCAGTGGCCATACACTGAGTCAACTCTGTACAGAGGCACATCAGTGTGTTGTGAGGCTTTTTACATTCTTGTGCTATAGAAAAGTCCCGTTCAAATCAGGATTCTCTGTGGAAATAATGATTTTAAGCAAATAATGCATGGTTTAAGAAACGTTCAGGACAAAGTTATATTTGTGAGTGCTAGCAGAAACAGCTGTCTCTCAGAGGCAAGATGTAAACTGATTAGGGAAGGTACTAGTAAAGGCTAAACAGTAACTGTGAGAGCATCTAAGGCAGATTGTACGATTGAGGTTTCAATTATTGTAAATATAAAGCATTATGTAAGTGGACAAAATACTCAAATGAATCAGGTCAACTGGACATAGATTTTTGTCTTGAAGACGTTTCACCCCTTATCCAAGTGGCTTCATCAGTT
>JAOWBC010000539.1:22231887-22250622 GCA_028566105.1 Hypoplectrus providencianus | reverse complement strand
ATCCGGGGAGTTGGGCGGAGTCAGCTTTGCCAAAATGGCGACCGTGGACACGCCCAAAAGGCTTCATTTGAGTTTTTGAGAACGCTATGGGTGACGTCACGGATGCTACGTCCATTATTTTTACAGTCTATGGTTTCCAGTCATCAGTGTGTGGTAATATGATAGCATAGTGGCATAAGGTGCATTACAGAAGGAAAGGCTTTGGTTTTACCTACAGCAAAGTCAGAGGAATGCTCCCTGTCAGAATGTGTTGCAGAGGATATGCTTACAGACTCTTAAGCCCAGTGGGGAAACCTCCTAGCTGCATATTTGGGCTGGAGCTGCGAACAAGATACAGTATGGAGAAGAGCCAGACAAATACTGGAATTTTGGAGATCAAGCCAATGCCAATTTTATTATGGTAAAACGATGCTGATATGAGTCTTTTTGGTGCAAAAGATGTGAGCACCTGTAACAATGGAATTTGTAGTTGTGTTCAGGGACTGTGTATGTGTGTTAGTAAATTTGAAGTCACGTAGTTGTGTACTTGTAGATCTTTTTTTTCTCAACAAATACAACACTTACACGTTCACAATTTCTTAATTATAGGTGCACAAATCCTATTTTATGAGTCACAGATTCCTTCAACAACAAATCACAAATCGCTTCCTCAACTGATACATGTGGTGCAAAACGACCTGTGCATTCAGTCTAAGGTGCAAAAGGCGCACACTAGTCGGCGGGTACTTTTCTTCCCATTCTCACTCCACATGTAAAGGAACGCCCCTCTCCTCTGATTGGCTGTGGGATCAGTCGATCTCAGAATCTCTGACTCGTAAAATAGGATTTGTGCACCTGTAATCAAGGATTTGTGAACATGTAAGTGTTGTGTTGTAATTGTGGAGAAAAAATAATCACAAATAGAGTACAAAACTCAGAGTACATGACTTCAAATTTACCGACACGCATACACAATCTCTGCACACACAAAAATTCCACTGTTACAGGTGCATTAAATTTTTTGCACCAGTAATACCTTAATTTATATCGGCCGATATCCAATGTATACATTAACACATTGTTTGCAATGATTCATTAAATGTGGTTATTAAACACTTGATGACAATAGGTAATGAAGAGAGTAGGCTACAGTTCATCAATGGACTTTATTGTCCAAAATGAAAAAAACAAACTATTATTATTATAAAGTAAACAAGCAAAATATTTTGGCTATATGTATACTGCAAATCCAAAAAGGGTATGATGGAATACATACATAATGAAACAATATATCCTTTGGAATGTGCTGGATTATCAAGAGCCTCAAGTGATATGGTTCCTGGTGTTACACTTTATGTGCCCAAAAGTTGATTGTATTTTTAATTTCAAATGTACTTGACCCTGGCAGTACTTTACAGTAGCTGCGCATATATCACAACCTACTGCACCAGATTGTGTACTTATTGACGTAGTCCCACACCTTAGTTTTTCCACCCTATGTTGAGGCCATTCCTAAAAAATAAGTAATTATATTTTGTGACTGTAATTGATTTGTATATTTGATCTGGAACCAAAGTGGTTTGCATTGCATGTTCTATCATTTATCCTAATGTAAATGCCCTAACAGCAAGAAGATTACTCAGTGCCTTTTTGCATTTAACATATAAATTTCATTTAAAAAAAAAAAAAAAAAAAAAAAAAAAAGATTATATATATAAAATAAATAAATAAATAAAATACTGGACCACCATCCCTGTGGTTCTAATTGTATATACTTGATAAACCTGTGTCAAGACCTGATGATTTTGGAGTTAAAGGAGGATGTTGAGGTAATTTTTTATTAACTTTACAATAATGTATCCTACAAACTAGTTTACAGTTTACCGTTACGACAGTCACAGATTCTGCACCATTGTCTTATAGCTGTGGCTGTAATCTATAGAAAAAAATGGGGCTGGAGTGCCCACTGTGGACAAAAGTGTTGACGCCAACCAAGACCACCTGGTTATATTGTAACAACATTCCCACAATGCACAGCAGTAAAGAGAGTAAATTACAGTAGACTAAAATTTGCTGATCAGATTGACATTTTTACAAAACACAAATATGTAAATCTGTGATTTTGGTGTATTTAATGTGTTTGATTATGGTCAAACACAGTGCTTTTACAGTTTGTAATTGTCATGCCTGTGCTGGTGTAGGTATAATCAGGTGCCTTTTACATTTCATGACCAAAGTATTTAAAAATAACAGCGTCAATTATCAAAGGGAAATAGAGAGTTTCAAAGGCAAAATAAAAGCATCACAAATAAGGCTTGCATGAGATGATCTAATGAGGCAGTATGTTTAGTGAACATATCACTGAGAGAGTGACTAAGGCCACCAGAGTACTTCCAGTAAACGTATTGCTGAGTAAGTGACTAAGGCACAGCAATATGTTCAGTGAACGTATCGCTGAGTAAGTGAGTAAGGCACAGCAATATGTTCAGTGAACGTATCGCTGAGTAAGTGAGTAAGGCACAGCAGTATGTTCAGTGAACGTATCACTGATTAAGTGACTAAGGCACAGCAGTAGTGATGGGTCGGCGCATGCATTGAGCTCATAAAGCAAAACCCAGTGATGGTGTGCGTATCGCTGTATTGACTGATACAGGAGCTGTTTCGAACTGACACTGACGTGTTGATGCTGATGTGCCAAACTGTGTTTATAAGTAAGCCTATCTGTCAACGGGATGCATCTGCCAAACTAATCACTGATCTTTTGCGGTTCATTGTCAAATTCATCAAGAATTATGGAGCAGCCTAAAGCTGTGGTTTCGTGTGGGACAATTGTGTTCTCATGTCGGAAAATAAGTTATTTGTTTTACATTTCCATTTTCATCCTGTTCCTCTCAGTTTCCACCAGATCTATCTGAATTCAGACAGACAGATAGATTATTTTTCTTTGTGTTGAACTTTTTTTGGTAACACTGTTTTATGTATTGTGTCACTACTATGATATGGCATGGTAATGAACATGAACAATTCTTTATGTAGTTTTATGATTGTTACTTCATGTTTTCAGCCAGTAAATTTAATCACTTCAATTTAAAATTGACATTGCGTGGATGTCTATATTCCTCTTTGTCTAACTGGCCTTTTAACATTTCATGACAAGGGAAACCCAAAGCACTCGAAGTGGGCTCAACTAAATTATCCATGACACTGATTTAAAAACCATTTGACAGTGTGATAAAACTTTATTTCAACATTATGACAAATCCAAATAGCTCCACTTTGCTTAAGGTAAAAATGTTTTGACAGCTACTGAAAAATCAAATCACATATTACCAATGTTCCCTCTAAGCAGCGCGCTTGCGCAATCGCGGACTGTTCACACATTCTCAGCACACAAGAAAATCTATAGAGCGCATAAAATAAAATTCAACATAAACTGTAAATTTATTAGACCATTTTTTTTCTGTAAGTTTTGCAGTGTAACACATTGAATGACAGATGTCCAGCCAATGATACGTTACGGTGCACTTACGACGTATGTTCCCTACCCATATGCGCCGCGGCGCCGTTTAAGTTAGGTAGCTAACGTCAGTGCGGAAATAGTGAGATGCAAATGTTAACCTCTTTCCATGGAGAAACGAATGGGCAGTGACACATCCACTCGTCAAGCCAAAGGAAAACAGAAATGCACTTCTTTTTAAACGTTTTAATGTACATTGCACGGACCTAAATATAAAATACAATAGTTTAACATGACATTGATAGATTTGTTTCTCTTTTACATTTGAATTGCATTTTGCATTTTGATTACATGTATTAGGCCAAGCGGAAGAATGCTCATACCCAAAAAAATAATTTTTTTTTAACGTTAAAATGGGTCAATTTGACCTGCAACATAACAGGAAGGTGGCTGCCGGAGTATGTGCAAGCAGAAAAACAGGAGATGAAAATTTATGAGATTTTTAATTTTTCGAGTGAGAGAGGTCTGTTCTGCAACACATGCAGCGAAGCTAAACTAGCAAGCGAATTTTTGGAAGCAGGACTCTCGCATATAAGATACTACACGTCTTATAAACGACGCGATTTTTATCTTTTTCATTTAAAGTGGACCAAATCACTTATGTTAAAAGTACAAGAATGGAAATTGCTGCTGTAACTTTTTGATTCTTATAATAAGTCATGTTACTTGCTATGATCCCAGGTGTTGAACAAGTGTGATACTGGTGTGTGGCCACAGCGTGCACATCTGATGTTGCTCACAATCATCCTCAGTCTGCTCAGGAAGCTTGTCCAGACACATGAAAAATTAGAGGGAACATTGCTTATTTCAATAGTTTAAAAATAATATTTTTTCTTTAATATTGATCATAAGGTGTGCTTACCATGTTTATGACATTCATATTGCCTTTTGGTTGTAATAACAAGGCATCTCAAATAATGTTAATTTTGCATTGAATGTGTTAATATATTTACTGAATGGACCTAATGACAACAATCATAAAACTTTAATAAATGTCTTTCATGTTTATGATAGGTTTCATTTCATAGCTATGGCAGTTTGTTTACAAGGGGTGTGCATAATAGTGTTACCCAATTGAATGGGCTTTATACTACATTTTATACTTGTCTGATGGCATGAGTTTTTGTTTCGCGGTCTAACTATTGTTTTCCACCTATTCTTTCTGTGTCCCCTGGTCTAATGTATGAATGTGGCAGACAGTTACACACACCATTACCCTTCCTCTCCACAAATTTTGATACTACCAAAAATTGGCATCAGTCATAAATGTTCAAATACTCCCTTGAAACTGGTTCAAATTAAATATTTAATAACCCACACTACTTGAAGTAAATGTAAAATGCATATTTGTGTAGAAAAGATGCATGATTTTCAATTTTTTTTAAATCAAGTCAGGTGACTAATGTATTTTGCATTAGGGCTACACGATAAATCGTTAAAAAAAATCGTGATCTCGATTTGCACATACACGTGATCTCATTTCTACACAAATCGATTATGAACATGATTCTGAATGCTCCTATTATCTCCCGGATTGTGCCCCCAAATGCAGCACTGCCGCTGTCTCCTCCCTCAACCATTGGTAAAGCGTTTTTTATGGTACATTCTCGTTACGTTACATTCTCTGTTAATTATCACCCTCTGATGATTTAATTGATTTGATGATTTAATACTATATACTTGCCAAAGCACTGTTTTTTGTTTTGTCAAAGTTCGTCAATGCAATAAACATTTTGCGAAAAAATCGCCAGAGAATCAGGATCTCAATTCTAAGCAAAAAAATTGTTATTCACATTTTTTCCAGAATCGTGCAGCCCTATTGTGCATCATTTGATAAAGACTCATGTAGTTGAATTAATGGATGCACCATGTAAATACACTGCTAAACCTCATTAACTATTTAAATTTCCTCCCAAAGTCCTCTGACAGGGTGTAACAGGAGCAACAGCTCTGATCTGACCTGTGCCATGAAGACCCAGAAGGCCCCAGGTGATACACCAGCTTCATCTCCTTGCAGACGGAAGTCCCGCTTCACCTTACGAGGCAGAAAGAAGAAGGACGGGGTGATCCAAGGCAAGCTTCGTATTCGTTCCATACCTGGAGCCTTCTTGGTGCTGGGGGTCATTGTGGTGGTTGTTGGCACTGCTTTGGCTGTGGCGGGGTACTGGCCTTACCGGATATCAAGATCTTCCATCCTGGGTGCAGCAGAGGGGGAAAGTATCTCTGAGTCGCATACTTCTGGCTGGAGTTTGGGAGCCAAGGGCCTCTTATCCACCAGCAGCTTTATTCACAGCGAGCGGATGAAGCTGCTGGGACCTGTCATCATGGGGGTGGGACTCTTCATCCTCATATGTGCCAACACAGTCCTTTATGAGAACAGGGACAGAGAGACTCAGATGCTGCTGGCTCAGATGCGCAGTGTAATCTGCTCTGTGTCTGCAGCCGTTCCCTCAGCGGACCTTAAAGAAATAGCAGCAGCCAACTCGATGGCCAAACACTACCAGTGGGTGAGCAGTTTACCAGCTGCCCACCTTAACATCCTCTGTCTGCAGCAGCTGGCCAGCTCTGAGCCCCTGCTGCAGACAAGACACTCCAATGACAAGGAGGACAGTGTGGAGGGCATATTCCAGCTACCTGTCCTCCAGACAGAAGCCCTCCACCACCAGGAGACAGAGCCCCCTCCTTCCCTCCACTCATCCCACTCCAATTCATGCACTTCCAGTCAGACAGACCTTAACACAAAGTCCAGTGCTGAGCACGGGGGCAGTGCCGGCTTCAATCCAGAGCGTGCCCCACTTGTCAAGCTGATGTCTGCCAGCTCCATGTCCACCCTGGATGAGGTGGATAACCCATTGATCCTGCCGAGGCGCTGCCACAGTGTGAGCTACAGGACTAACCCTTGTATAGCTCGAAATGGTGTGCGTCTAGAGGATGGACTCCACAGAACCAGGCAGGAGAGTGAAATTAGTCAGCTGCTGGTCACAAAGAGAGAGGCTGGCTCACAGGTTTGCATAAACATTCCTTGGAAAGTTGTGGATGTTGCCTCGGAGCAAACTCGCCGAAGCTGGCCTCGGCTGGACCTGAGCGGCGGGAGGCGATACCTGAAACTTGAGAACAAAGAGGACTCAGTGGATAAACTGCTGGACCAGTTGGAGCAGCAGTGTTATCAGTGGGATAAGAATTTTGGCTCTGGGCCTTTCCAGTGATTGGCTGCTGTCACATTCCTGAGGGTAGTTCTGGATATGAACACTAATGACAAAGGATCATAGTGATATTTTTCCCCTGGATTCTAAGACTGCACCTTATATATTTTTTTTCTGTGTAGGGCAGAATCTGAGCCCAGGATCAGTTGGAGTACATTATTTCTCAGAAGGAACTTGCAAAACTTGAGCCCATCCTCAATCTTCAGTGAATATTGATCTGTGGGCTTTGATGGCTTCCAGTATCATTAGGCAGATGTTTTATATTATTAAAGGAACAATAACAATAAAAAAGACCCCACACTGTCTCAGATGAGCAATGAGATGTCAATGACAGTTTACGTCTGTCGTATGGGTTGGCATTAATGCAAGAAATCAACTTTTATCCCAATGCCAAAACGGGTTTGCTTGTTTCCAGGACACAGTGTGCACAAATTAGTAAAGCAGAGATAAAAGGATGATTGCTTTCACTGTGGAATTAATTTTGAACCAAACTACCTGGACCCCTGAGTCCAAAAAGTGCTGACAGTTCTTGACAAATGCAACTATTATATAAAAATGGGATTTTTTTCCTCGGATGAGGTCCCACACTCCAAATGCAATGCATGGCAGTGATGTACAGTATGTTACATCTCAATACTTATGCAGAGTAATGTTGTTGTTGGTTTTGTGTGTATGAGTAATAATGATAATTCTGGAAATTCTAGAACTACAACTGTACTCACCTGGTGGATTGCTGAGATTTGGGAACACATTAATGCAACTGTCTCAAAACTGTGGTGAATGTTTGGTATGGATAAATGATCAGGACCACAGATCCTGGGGCCTTAAAAAGAGTGCGAAAGGAGTGCTTAAGCCGTTTGTCACTTTTCATACGTTGTCTTTGATGATGTGCAGGCCACGGCATAAGCTCTTGCCACTCTTTGGCCGCTCTTAATGTTTTCACATCATATTGCAAGAACAGGTAAACTAAGCTAAAACTACCTGCCATTTACTTTTATCCCAGACAGTTTTTCCTTTTCATGTCAATATGGAAAACTGCCAATAATTCTGCCAATTATAACAGCAACTCAACTTTTCCTGCTTCTCTTTCAGTCTTGTCACATTGCATGTGTGCACTGATGCATTTCTTAATCCTGCAGGGGTTTAACACAAAATGTCCAGTAGGGAATGTAGTTTCACTTTGAAGTCAGGCAAATTTATGTTGCTTTTTTTTTTTTTATCGCCCCAGCTTGCTTGATGAACAGTGACAAGCCTGTGTATTCGTAATCATTTGCACGTAATATGTGGGAGGAGCCAGGGTGAGCTGGGAGTCTTGTGCATGTGCGCTCAGTGTAATGTTGATTGAGATTTATCAAGCAAAGCTGCTAGAAACATGACGACAGCAGAGTTTGTGAAGGTGTCTTTGCATATGTGAGTACAATTCAGTCTTTGATACATGAGGCTGCTGGGCACTATTTTAACTGAGGGCCCTTACTAACACGAGCATACATACTCATGTAAAAGCACCCACAGCAGAGCACAACAGAACATGGCCAAGTCAACTTAGCCTACATCTTTTTGTATTATTTGGATTAATTACATTAAACACATTTCCATTTTTCATTATGTCAAACATTTTATTTATCCTTAAGGGTTAAAACAAAAATCATATATATCACATATGTAAATAATGAGTGAATAAAACATAATCCGTATGCAAGCTAAAAAGAATACAGAAAGGAGAATCACCTGTAGTGCATGAGGGAACAATCTCATCCAGGAGACAGTGTCAACTATGGCCTATTCAGGTAGGTCTGTAATAACTAAGTTCAGATGTCCTTTTCGTGTAAAATTCTCAAAGGATCAGCACAAGGTGATTTTACATGGAATAGCTGGAATTGACAATTGAGATCAGCCTTACATAATTGAATATTTTATATGAATGCTGAATAAGACACTTAAAGGTTTTCCCATTAGACTCAAACAACCAATGAATGGTCTGTAGCAAATATTACTTAGTGCTATCAGAACTCACAAGTTAAGCGTGCTGTAAAAAGACGATTCATGGCGATATAATTGAGGTAAGTTCACAAACCTGTTCATTTCTTGACTTGTCTGACTTTACAATGTTACTGTGTTCCCAGATCTCAGCTTACTAACTTGGTTATTAGTTTTTTTTTGTTTTTTTTTTGGGAGAGCCAAAACATCAAAATCAGACCAGATTTGTAAAGAAATTGATCCTTAGTCATGAAGGAGAATGCCTTTGTTTTTCTTCATCTGGTTGATGCAGTATTCACTTTAAATGAAAGCAGGGACACTTTACTGGGACCATTATTTCTTCTCAGAACAGAAGATCCCCCTTACCCCCCTTAGTGAGTTGACTGGTGTTATGGCATATGAAGAATATGAATCAGTCTCATGGGCCCCATGTTTCCTTGTCCTTCCCCCTCTCCCTTTGCAGCACGTGCAGATGTGCAGAGGAGACTCCTCAATGTTTGAAATATCAGTCTTCTCCGGTTCTCTCTTTTTCTGTGCTGCCTGTTCTGTATGCCATGTGTAACACTTTGTGTTCTATATGTATAACAAGCAATATGAGTGGCCTGACAGAACAATCCATGGCTGTGTCTTGCCCTGTATCGATCACAGAATAAAACCATGCCATGCCTGTGTTGCAAGTATATGGCAAATCAAAAGCAGCTCCTGTTTGGTGTCATTTATTGAAGCTGTCAAGGTTACGGCACCTTGTTGTATATGTATTCAGCATATAATAATCTTTCTAGGCTGGCTGCTGACAACCTCATTCCTCACACAGAAGAAGGCTTTTATGTTTCATCCATATTTCTCAGGCTGAAAACATCTAACTGGGATATTGGCCAGTGAAGTCCCTATTCACCTTATCACCCAGTGAATTATTTTTTCCCTCTCTTTCCTCACTATACCACCTTGATGTTTAGAAACAGTCCTGAGCAGGGGGCTAGGGATTGAGTGGAGTAGCAGGGGGGAATTCCCAGGCTGCATTTATCCTCAGCAGAGCCTCCTGCACACTCCAAATTTTCCCTTCTTATTAGATTTTATGGCTCCTTCAGGGCAAGTATGCAGTCCCTAGCGATCGCTTTTCATTTAAATGGCCATTAAAAAGATGGCTTCTGGGTTTCCAACAGCTCATAAAACAAGGCGGCAGGGCCTCTGCCCTCTGCAGCAGAAGCATAGGTAAGGTAGATGATCACAAGGCTGTGGGAGAGCGAGAAGGTGCAGATGTGAGAAATTTGTCATTGTCCTTGTCGAGGTTTTTGTTATGAATGGCTTAATTTCAAAATTCAGTCAACTTGCATCAGTGATTGCTTTTGTTGAGCTAATATACCCTATGCTTTAGTATCCAGCAAGCGGTACACCAATCACCACATGATGGTGTGTTTTTCCCATCAGATGCTCATATCAATTTATATAAAACTGGATCAACATCAGATATGTTTTTTTTTTTCATTTTCTATCAATCATATATTGTGCATGGTATTGAACTGTGTCAGCAGTAATTTATGTGTTTAATGAGCTGCCATAAGGCCACTGCTAGATATGTGGCTTTGTGGTGCCCCCCACAAAGGGTAATATTTAAACATCTTACAGTTGAAGTTGTGTTGCAAAATGTAATACTATAATATAATAAGGGATGCACCGTGTGGGCGTATTTCACTATATCTGAGACAGACCCACGGATAGCTATATGCAAAACATGTAACACTGAAAAATCAAGAGGGGGTGAATCTGCAAAGAGTTTGTTCACATTGGATTTGATTTATCACCTGAAATCAAAACATCCTGATCGCATTTCTGAATAGAGTAAGAAAGCAGCACAGTAAAGGAAAATCCCTCTAAGCACGCCCACTCCATCTGTGGCAGATGTATTTGAAAAGGCAAGAAAGTTTTCTATTGATTTTTTTTTTTCTTCTGAAGCCTCAATATTAATTGTTGCAATGGCAATGCCTTCACTTTAGTGAGGTTAGTATACAGTCATAGCCATGAATGCAATGGTACTAATAATTGCCACAATCATTTATTTCAGGGTTTTGGTTTTCGTCCTTGTTTCTTAATTTTCGGTTTCAGGCAAGAATTTTCATTTTGGTGCATCCCTAAATATGATTGACATCTTATTTTTATAAGGTTTAATGCCCTGTGATGAAAGGGTTTAAATATATAATATGAAACGGACAGGCTGATCTCCCTGTTTTTGGGCCCATGACAGTCACACAAACAAATATTAAGGAGGAGGGTGGCACCATAATTAATTTAGCTATTTCTATTATGTATCTTTTTATTACATATAAAGATCTTGTGATGCTAATTATAATAGTGGTTCATCTTGAATATGAATAATCCTTATCAATAAATAAATATTTTTGTTGCCCGCTTTGGCAGTTCCCTGCCCACAATGTGTGATGTACGTTAGGGAAGCTTTGGCGCTGCATAAAACCTTTTTTCTTATAAAATCCATAAAAGCAGACAGAATGTTCACCATGCAGAAATACCTGCTGAAACACCAGGGAATGTAAGTTAAAGCCTCTCTACAGTCATTTCATACTGCAAAGAAAACAAGGGGCTGGAAAAAGGAAAGAAAACAATATAAATGTGATAACATCCTAGGAGCAGAACATCCTGTGACAAAACAAGACTACTGGGATGATCAACCTGAAATCAACCTGTTAATTCTCCTGAGCCAAATTGATTATTTGATGATTGATTGTTTGTGATCCTAAATCTTGGAGGTTGTCTTAAACAACAGTGCAGAAAATAAACAACATAAAAGAAAGAAAAACAAAGTGACATGATGATTATATTCATGGGTGGCTGGCATTATGATGTTTGAAGATAGCATATTTTTATGCAGGTACACAGAAATACATTTAAACTACAGTGCCCTGGAAGTGTCAGCTTCCAACTCAAACTCAAAACGCTTTGCAAAGCAAAAAGCATGAATGCCAATAGCCGCAGCACAAATGCAAAAGGGACACAAAATAAACGCAGAAGATGGATTACGGAAGTAAACTTACAACGGCAGCAGAGGAGAAGCACACCCGCAGTTATTCAGAAAAGATAGCTCTATGGTGTCAGGCTAACCATTAGCCGCTAACGTTAGCCAGTTGTACACATGTGAGCTGTACCATTAGCTTTCAGCAAAAGTAGATAACGTCACTGTGTCCGAAATTGGGGCACGTCAGCTAATGGCTAACATTTTATCAAAATATCACATTAAATAATAATAATAATGAGCATGTTATGGTTTCAGTTAAGTAGTGTAAAACTGTAGTCCAACTTCTTATTTGTTCGACAAGCTAATGTAAGCAGCGTCATAATGTAATAAAGCTATCTTAACTGAATAAACTTTACTGAATAAACTTCAGAGACGCCTAAGACATAAAGCGACTGGCTAAAGTTAGCGGCAAGTTTACTCAATCTGTCGATCTTTTTGTGTTCGTGTTGTTGCTCCTTTGCGTTCGAGTTGTGAGTCTTTTGCGTTTGTGCTGCGGTTATTGGCATCTGTGCTTTTTGCTTTTGCAAAGCTTTTCGAGTTTGCATATCACCTGACACTTCCCGGCCACCATATTAAACAAGATGCAATTACATTTTGTAGAACTCCCAGGGCAGATTTCAAGGTGCAAGATGCAAGATATGGACACATGTTCCAAAAAATTATCCTTGTGGAAGAATTTCACAATTTCCTAATAGAGGGGGATACAGCTTTTATGAAACTAACATTGAAACCTACACCCAAATGGAGATTCTGCCTTCAAGAGACTTCCACATTGATAAGGTTCTATCCCTGCAGAGATTACTGGCTCAGCACAGAGCAACAGCCAGATGCAGTGGAGGCCCAGGAGGATGAGATGGAGAGTAGGGTCTGCAAGGCAAATAATGCAGCCTGCTAGCTACAAAGCCATTAAACAGAGGTTGCTATGTTGGAAATCCATAAGCCTGTTTTGCCCAGCTTGTGGCCCAGAGAGCTGGTGCTGGCAATAAGGACGCTGAATAGAGCAGGTTCACATGAGCCATGCTTAGCCTAACCTGCTGGATCAATGGTTGCTTGCCTCATTTGTGATTTTCTGGGGATATAAACATTTCAATAGTCTCTTAAAAACATAATTTAATGTAGGATATGGGTCTAGGTTTTATCTTTAGGTATAGATCCATGGTCGTACAGCTTACATTGAAGCTGGCTCTACTTCTTCGTCCTCTCTGAGGACAGACTAAACGCCACAGTAACTTCCTACTGCCTCTTGAGGCACAAGGGCCTACCTGGTTAGCATGCTAACTCCAGTTCTCTGCAACATAATACACCAACATCTTTAACATTACAGCCACAATGTCACTTCTTCTCATCCTGTTGATAAGTTTACTGATTGGCCTGAATTTTAGTTTGCAGTAGTAGTCTATTTTTATTCTAAAAGTAAACCTCATTGCACTTTGAAGGCACGTGTGCAGTAATTAATTAATTATTATTATTATTATTATTATTATTATTATTATTATTATTATTATTACTTTTATTTTTTTATTATTATTATTATTATTATTTTTTTTACAAATTCCTTACAAAAATGTCATAGTTCCCTTGATTGAATGAATCCTTAATTAATCAAGCAAGTTTGTTATTTGTAGTTTTGAGCTTGAGTTTTGTTGATCAGTTTAACACTGATCTGGAGTTGCAGCTGATGTTTTGGCTCATTGCTGGTTACTGGTGTCTTAGAGTCCATGCAAAAGCATTGAAAAGAAGAAGCGCAAAGTGGCTACTTTTGTGCAAAACTGCACCCTTCAGTCCTTTCTTTAGCAAAGGCAGAACACAACACTGAGCCTGGTCCTATTCTGTTTGGACACTGCTGTGCACTAAATCTCTGTCATTCACCTGAGCTAACAAGTGTACATACGTGTGTCCCTGTGGCTCTCTACTGCTTCACTTTCTGTTTACATTCCTGCACCTGTACGTCACACTCACACATACCGCACAACTGTCTAAAAAGGAACAGGGCTGGCCGCTGACACTATCTCAGCTCTGGAGCATGATTATAACTTTAACGTCACTTCAGCATGTTACATTTAAAGAAAGAAAATGAGACATTATAAATTCAAACATTTTACATCACAAAGTCTTCTTCTTGTGGCAAAACAATTTAAGGTGAAGGACCATGTTTATATAAAGTCCATGGAAGCATGACGCATAGCCTTCTCATAAAGATGTAACCGATGCAACAGCAAAATAGCTTTCATGGTCCACACATACTGAAGGAAGACATGCTGTCCATTAAACTACTTCAATAAACTCTTCTGTGACATAACTCTTCATTCAGGAGAAGTAAATTAGGGAAATACCTTAAAAACATATGTATACAAATCAAATTCCCTTTTGTTTGTGCACATCTCCTCTGTATTTTCAAGATAACTTAAGGGCGCTGGGTGTTAAAACCAAGATATGCAGCCAAACAGTGTCCAGATCATTCAACTTAGTTCAAGCTTTACAGCACATCTACAACTTCAAATTCATCTGGACCTTTCAGGGAAGTCCTTTTCTTCTTTTAACTGAGTTCAGTGACTAACCTAGTCACTAAACATGTCTGGTAGTCTGTGACCCCTCAGGGTTCTCTGAAGAGGCATGATGTACAAGGGAGGACAATTACCCTGTCCCCTGGCAGGAGACTGGGTCTCACCACCATCTAGTAGAGGCATGAAGGTAAGAACTTCCATACATTGCTTTTCACCGCTTCGGTGCCATTTATCGGGTACCAAATTGCATCACCAACTCTGTGTTGGCCTTGACAAATGTTTTTTTCATACTGACGTTTTGCCCAGAACAGATTTTCCCAGCGCCGCCCATGCCTGCTGTTGTGAGAGCTCCAGTCGTTCTGGTGGACATATTGTGGATATGGTCTTACATTGTCATTGTCCAGGGACAGGCCAGCAACCAGGTTGATTGGCCCAGTTATCTGAGGATGAAAGTGTATTATTTGTGTTCTGTTAATCCCCAGCAGTGCGTACATATCCTGGAACACAGCTAGCTCAAAGTAACTGGTCACTGTGCAGGCACTGTGGGACTACACACCAACTCTCACAATCTTCTCTGACACTGTCACTTGGGGACAAGGGTAGGCCTCCACTCAACTGCTAAAATTGTCTTGCACTACAAGTACATAGTGGTTATACCTGGGTCCCTCTATCTCCTAAGTACCTCTATCTTCTCCATGGGACCACCAATCAACACTTTTCTTATAGCAGCCTGAGGAGTTTTCTTCGTGCAAGCCTTTGAACAAGAGCTAGTGCAGGTGCGACACCAGAGTGTAATCCGTTCGTCCTTTAGGTTGTCCCCAGGTTACCTGGTCTTGAGGCATGCAAGGGTCCTCTCCATCTGAAAGCCACCATCCACTGGGCCAACATGCATCTGTTGCATCATGTAGGCAAGGTGCAGGTGGGATAGCAGTATCTGGTGGGTAGAACGCTTGATCTTTTGTGCAGTAGAATAACCTCAGAAAAACTCCTTCCTTGCGATGTAGTTGTTTTATTGTGCCAAGTATGCTTTGGCAGGGTTGCAAGATGCTAGGTCAGTCCATGATGGCTGGTCTCCCACATCCATCCACTTTCTTATGCCTTACTTCCTATATCTGGATAAGTTAGTTGGGCATTGTTCAACTGTTCTATGGTCATGCCACGTAACAGGTTACTATCAAGTAGCGCACTCACCCTGTGGATACTTGGACGGGTAGAAGCATAGCCACAGCTGGAGGTGTCCTCTTCTCCCAGTGGTTGAAACTCTGGCTTGATGTTAAATGAGTCCCCGGTGGTCCTCAAGCTCCACTACCCCTACTGGAGGTTGCTCTGTAAATAATTCCATTGCAGCTTCTTTAGATGGAATGTTATCTAGGCTATACTGCACCACCTTATGCTAACACTGTATAGTTAGATTCGGCTCTGGCACAGTACGTGGAAATGACTCATGGCCTCCTGCAAAGTACAATTTTGGTGGTGTCTCCTGGGGGTGATGGGTCGACTGGTAATAATTCTGTGCCACTTAGTCTTGTCTGAGAGAGTGAAAGGGCTGGTTAGTCATCCAGCGCAGGCTGCTGTATTCTGTCCAGAGAGTAAATGGCCCTTCTGGCAGATATTGCCTGAAGTGGGAGGTGATCTCCCACTGCGTTGCAAAGCCCAAATGCCATAATGTTATGCTCAAAGAGTCCTATCTGGGTGCACAAAGCAGCAGCCCTTAGTGTCATCTCCACCCGCCAGTAGGCTGAAGTTAAGTTTATCGTGCTGAAGTACTTGGTAGAGGAGTGTCCTGGATTTGAGTGCTGTGTGCAGCCTAGGCCTAGAGGTTGCTGGTGCATATTCAAGGGCTTACAGGGGACTGAAGTGCCCTTAGGGCAACTAACCCACCCGCCACACACGCTCACCAGGCGCACAATAATGAACTGCCCTCTACTCCTAAACATGGTGGGTTCACTGGTGTGTTAGATGGATGGGTTAAATGCAGAGGATTAATTTCCCCATTGTATAGACTAATAAGGGAATTTTCTGCTGCACCTGGTTGTCTGCTGCTGTTTGTGCTGGCCATCCTGCATGGGGTTGTTTTACAGGTGGCCGATGGGTGGCATGATTGCAGCAGGCGGGCCACCCTACTCCCTTGATGCACACTTGATGCAATTGGGGAAAAAGTAAAGAATGCCAAATATTATGCTGTAATAATAGACTGCACACTGGTTGGCAGCCACACAGATATGCTCTCAGTAGTGCTCCACATTGCAAATTGTAAGACCTCAAAAAGTATCTCCATTAATTCAACACTTTGTTGGTTTTCTTCAGGCACTTGACACATCAGGAGGAAAATGCTCATGCTGGACATTTTCAGGGAACCTGGACAATCTGGGTTTTGATCTTTCCAACTGTCAGGGCCCATCATATGATAATTGCAGCAATTTGCAAGGCAAAAAGCAAAGAATACAAAAAAGAGTGCTGGGGTTCAACAGTTAAAGCCCGATGTGTTCCTTGTGGATGCCGTGAATTAAACCTTATTTTTGGTGATGCAGCAAAGTGACATCTATCAGTTTCTTTGGTCTGCTACAGTGACTCTACACTCTGTTCAGCTTCTCAGTTCCCCACTGGACCATTCTCACAGAGCATGTAAAGAACTTCACCCCTAAGGCCTTGTCCACAACCAGGTGGGAGTGTTGAGTGGAACCTGTTAAAGCTGTTCGTTGCCAGCTGTCTAATATCCTGGAGGCAGTGACTGCTTTGAAAGTCTATGCCGCTGAAGGCATCTGTCAGGAGAAGGAGAGACTGCAGTTTGTTGTGAGTATCTTTTTTTGGTATGTGCTCTTCTAGATTAATAAAGCGTCTTAGAGTCTGCAGATCTTGAAAGTTTCAGTCGAAGTTAAAGCATTGACAAACTTTTGTTTTATTCCTTATTCCTTTTCCTGAGGAATTTTGAAATTTGGGATTAGAGTCTGCAAAAACAGATGCCAGGGATACTGCAGAGAAGCTTAAGATGGATATGAGTTGGCCAGAGGTGCGACAGAGAAGAAACCTTGACACTTGGAAAGAGCAGGCCCAATCAGCTGCAATGAATTTATTCAAAAGACAGTTTTACCTGCTTCTTATAGATAGAGCCCAGGTGACACTGAAGGAGAAATTTTCAAATGCTGAAACAATGAATGAGTTGTATGTATTTTTCTTCTTCATTGATGTAATGAGAAACACTAAGAAAGATAGAAGGTTGGATGAATTCTGTCATCAACATTAGCAGAAGATGGATGATGTTGATGCTAAGGACCTCAAGCGAGAGGTTAAAGGTTCAGTATATGATGATATACACATATATCATCTCTCCTGAGATGCTTGATAACATATGGAGAGTGTCCTTGGTATATATCTAAATTTCAGCATCACTCTAGGACTTCTAATCACACTTCTTGTCACAGTGGCTTCAGGTTAGAGAAGTTTTTCAAAACTAAAAGTGATTAAACCTACTTTAGGTCAACTATGTCCCAGGACAGGCAGTCAGCACTTGCAGTACTCTCCATTCAACAGGAAGTCAGAAAGTTACTGGATGTGGAGTTACTCATTACAAGGTTTGCTGAGGCTAAGGCTAAGAGGTTCAAATGTCAATGTAATATTCAGTCCGTCATACACAGAAAAACCAGCAAAAATCAAACAAACAACGATATGACTGAGGCGTAAAAGAGGAGAGGAAACAAAAAGTGGAAGAACACACAGGAGAAAAAAATGTAGAAAGGGACAGGGAGAAGAAAAGAAAAAGAGGAAAACAAAAGACGGAGAAGGAAAGAAAAAGGTAAATTTGATAAAAGTATACTGTTAAAATGTTTGTTCTCATAATTGATCTTGATATCTTTTGTGGTGTCTTCTTTTTTAGTCACACAAGATACACCAGTATCCCCACTGAACCTACCTTCTGCTGCTGCCCACACTGAAGACCTTGTGTTGAGGTGAGAATCAAACTTTGGTCAGTGCAGTACGAGGATGTGGAGGGCCCCTATGACTGGGTTTGTCTTGGGCCCCAAAATGACTTAATATGCCCTTGTAAATCTCACACATATACACACCATGCCACTGTCTTAAAGGGACGGGGCTGGCCAGTGATATTAGGGCTGTTAAAATTGACACATTAACAGCCATGATTAATTTTGATAAAGCGTTGAAAAATATTGAGGCATTTTCTGTCTTTGTGAATGGCTGATGACACATGACCGAAGCCACAAAACCTGCAGCAGCCAGCCGGAGCTTTCAGCACCAGCAAGTGCCTTACAGGGGCAGACTGACCAATAGAAAATACTGTCAAATTCCATTATGGCGGTCCCACAGATCCTGTCTGTGGCTTCTGCGGTTCTTCGTAAAAAACATCAGACTAGGGATACAAAAGGTTAAACCATTGGGGCAACACAGTAATTTATTACGTTGGAAAAAGACAAAAAATATTTAACTTTCAGTGTATTCATTCATTCATTCATTCATTTTCCGAACCGCTTCATCCAGGTAATCCCGGGTCACGGGGAGGCTGTGCCTATC
>JAOWBC010000539.1:22192987-22204278 GCA_028566105.1 Hypoplectrus providencianus | reverse complement strand
TCTTTCTTTCTTTCTTTCTTTCTTTCTTTCTTTCTTTCTTTCTTTCTTTCTTTCTTTCTTTCTTTCTTTCTTGTCTTCCTTCCTTTCTTACTAATACTGACATGGACTCCAGCAGTTATTTAGACAGTGTGCAGTGGAGGGTCAGGACCAGTAGCACATGTGATTGCGTGAGGATAGGTAGGGATGCATCACAGCAGGGTGGTTCAGTTTCATACTGATCTGCACTGACTGCCTGTGAGACTGTTAGTGAAGTGAGCAGACCTTGGTGATCTGAGTGGTGGTGGTGGTGCTGATGGTCTCTGAGGTGATGGTCTGGGCACTCAGCAGCACTCCTGTGTCCCTCTCTGCCAGGTTGTCCACTGGCTGTAGGAGAGACACCTTTTCAGTGTTACACAAGAACCACAAATGAATCAATTCAAACACTCACTTATCTCAGATCTTTCATTTGTGTATTTTAAGGACTTTTAAAACATTGTAATACTTGAAATTGGATTTGAACCGCAGAACCTTTTTGGTAAGAAACACAATGAAGCATATCCATTCAAATAGTTTTCTTCACTGTTGCCTGGGCAATGGGAACCCCAATTTTTTTATGTTCGGCACAAAATGTCCACTCCAATAATTCTCCTGCATCTGTTATAACAGCTGGACATTCAAGAATTAGTTAACTAAACCGATGAATTGTTGAACAAGTGATTCACTCCACGTTTCCCTAATTGCCCTGTCAGACAGTATTTGGTTCTGGGATCTCGCATCTTTGCCAGCCTGGTTGTTTTGTTTTCCTCCCCTACATAACATCCAGTTTTATTGTAGATTATCTAGTTAACATTTTACCCAAGGTCAGTAGCTTTCAGGAGCTTTAGGAGCAGTGAATATATATATATATATTCGGTGAATCTGTTTTTCATAAAAAGGTAATGCTGCCATGGTTTTGTGTTGATTAATTAAAAGATTGCCTTTTAATTACAAGGCACTGGTCATGTGGTAACTTCACAAAGGAACTGTCCTTTTAAAAAAGTTCTGTATGTTGGACCTAATGTATGCCAATGTAAAGGGTGGTACTGGAAATGATAAATGATTTTGACCTGGTATAATCACTTTTTTCTTCTTCTGATGTTGAAAGACTGCTTGTGTTCAAACTACAACTTCAAACTATCAAATGTTTGAGAGTTTTGTCTTCAAACATGAAAGAACCATTGTTTGGAAAAATGTACAATGTCCTGGTGAATGACTAGACTCTTTGAGTCTGGGTTCAGTTCTCTACAGTGAACAGATCAACATTTGTACAAAAAATTGTACACATCTTTAAAAATAACTGTATTGCATCTGACAAGACATTTTAGACTTTTGACTCATGATTCAGAACCTTAATGTAGCAGTAAATACTCTACTAAAAATATAGTCAAGTTGGTCTCACTCCCTTGGTGTTGACTTGAGCTGCTCTGTTCTTTGACAACTAACTAAACAGGTGTGCATGCATGTTAGTCCCTGTGTACATTACTATTAGCTGCTAGTGGCCCACTAAGATGCCACCATGTTGACAGCCATGTGCATGCAGTAGCTCTTAATTGCACAGCCCTTTTAACTGCATTTAAATAAGCCCTGAAGACAAAGACATTTCCAGAATAGTCCTTACCTGTGCTGACTCGTATGTGATGGTCTTGGTCTCAGTATGAACTAAGGGCATGTCCTTGTAGGTCACACTTCCTCTCAGGGAGTTGGTGATGTCTGAGATGGTGATTGTCTGGGTCTTTAGCACTGGAGACTGGAGAAATCAGATAAACAGTCAGCAACTTACTCTCTGAGTGCTCCATCAAGGCAAAATAACTACTATAAATGTGTATGTGTTCAAGAAGGCATGTCTGATATGAAGTGTATATATACAATGAGGAAAGATTCAGATCACACACAGCGATATGTTGTAGTGTGTCACAGTGATTTCAGCTGTTGGCTTGTCATCATGTTGTGTTCATATGAAGAGTCTGCTGTAACATTAATCGTTATTTACAGATGCAAAATAAGAAATAGACTGGGCTGATTGTGTGGAATAATGCTGATTCATATCTGTAAGTAGGGTGACACATGACACTAGCCACTCATTATATGCACTACCTAGGCAGTATAAAACTAGGGAGGATGTTAGCTTTATATTCAGTTTTACCAGAGTTAAGCTGAGGTTTTACTGAGCAGTAGAGGGATCACATACATGTATTTACATTATTAATTAAATGTATGTATCTGTAGCATTTTAGAATATAAAGACAGGTGGTCAGAGGGGTTATAACTCAGTGAAAAAACTTCATCATTAACCATAGTTCTTATACCTAAACCTAACCAAGAATTGCCCATTGTTCATGTAGTTTCCTTAAAAAAAACAGACCCAGACAGAAACTATCTTGCTCGATGTGTTCCTAAAGTAGGCAAGTTCCATCTGGAACTGACAAGAAAGGGTCAATCATCACTCCAAAACACCATAGAGGTCTATATACCAAATCATAGAGGTCACAAAATGTCATGAGGGCACGTTTCAAAATAGGATGCCATGGGGTTATCGTTATGTGGGCATATCTGTACAGGGGAGACTCATGGGTACCCATCATAAAATGTATAAAGAATGAGCAAGTTGTGTCAACGCTTCCGACCATGCAACACTGAAGCCTAAATATCCTGGATACAGTTACTGCCATCTTGCACTGGCGACCTCAGACAGATCCAGAGTTGTTGTAGTTACAAAGATTGGAGTCTGCAGTACAGTTCCCATCCAAACACCTGCCTGAACATCGCAAGTCAATAACTGCTTTCATCATGAGGTTATTTTTTAAAATTGTTTAAAGATCTTTCTCAAATTACAAAAACATCTTTGGTAAAAATATATATTTGATGTCTACTTTGAGTTTATACTTTTGTTCCAGTCCTTTATTGCTATAGACAGAGCAGTCATGTTATGTATCCATGCATACAGTTTTATCTCACCTACAGAAACTACTTTTATTTAAATATTTTTAAGTCAGGGGCCAAGGAATCTTTTTGAAATTGGCCATGCCAACTTTTTCTGAGCCTACTTTGGAGTGTTATATCACTTCCTGCCCCAAAATTTAGCAGAGCATAGTTGGTACCAAATAATTCCTTAGATATTTAAGTGAAATAAGTAACTTCACTACAATTGTAGCTTTACAACTGAGCCTGCTACAGCCTCTGGAAAAATTGGAGTCCAGCCCTGCTAATGGGTCTTTGGATTGCTCATTTTTAATTGATAATTAAACTTTTTTTATTATGTCAGACACATAGTGTATTCTTATGACTTAACATGTCTGAAGAGGATCTTTCACAATTTCAGTTGAATGCCAACCTGCAGGGTTCAATACCTGTTCATATTATTCTGAATATTATTGTTATTACCTTTATAAAATGTTGATTATGACTGATTATTATGTTTGATCATGAAACCGTGATTAATTAGTCCAATCAATTAAATGTCCAAATATCAAAATTTAATTTTGTTATGGCATTTTGAAGGGAAGTTTTGGTATTTTCAAACTGGATGTAATTTTTCCATGGCCTTATGTATACATGACTAATGGGCATGTGACTTGTTAAAGTTGGCCCAGTATAGAGAGAGTGCTGCAGCATGAAGCCATGAAAAGGCTACTATGTTGTCGCACAGAGCAACTATGCACAACAGTCTCAGTCCCGTTCCTGGAACAGCCAAAGTTGCATTTCATCCATCCTGCAACTTGACATCAGCCAGGACTGGGTAGCAGTGGAGCAGCCTGAGGACCAAGCTAGTCCAGCCTAGCTCTTAGCCCGATTTGTTCCCTCTCTTCTGGCATGAGGGCAGTAACACCCACATCACTGGTTCTTAGTTGGGATGGTCTAGCTTGGTGGCATGTTCTGAACACAAAGCTACCGTCCAGATCAGATGTACTCAATCCACATATAAGCCTCATATGCTCAAATAAAAAAGATGTAAAGACATCTATTTAAAATTAAATTTAGGCAAGTTTTGAGTTTCAGTCACAACCCCCTTTTCACCACAGGAGACCACCTTACTGCTGTTTCAATGGGCATGACTATCTTATGTTGCTAGCTAGCTTAGACCCACAGATAATTGAAGCGTTCATCACAGAAACCATGGCAACAAAATAGAAGCTAATCTTGCTGGTATCTGATTCCCCTATATGATGCACTTTTACCCAGCAGTTGTTATGGCCCTGATCATTCATTGAAATGTGTGTATTTGTCTGTGTTCTGTGTGGCTTTGTTTGTGTATTTTGATTGTTTGATTGTTGAGAATTATGTGTTGGGCCTGGGCAAATGTGGAAAAATTACCTCCTGCAAGCAGTTTTTATCACATGTATGCCACAAGGGCGACAGTGGTGACATACATACAAGGTGGTGTATGTGCATAGCCTGTAGAGAGCCATCGTCAATGACATGAAAAGAAAGAAAGACTGTGGGAATAAACTATCATCTGCCTAAAAGGCCACAATGATACATATTCCAATGTACACGTCAGAGTTGATGCATTTATTAATTCATAGTATCTTAAACAATGTTACTGTAGCTTTAAATTAATACTGGAAAGTCACAATTGGATAAATCCATTGGCTGAAGAAGAGAAATCCATCAGTAGTCAATGAAAAACAATGTAAATGTTGCTTCAGTATCACAGTGGAAAGAACACGCTTACAGATTCAGACTGATTGAAAAACCATATGACACTGAATTAATCATCAGGTCATACAGATGTGCACAACCCATCAATGGGCTGAATATATTTACTAACATGCACAGATTTTTATGGATATATATATATATATAGAGCAGTGTTCTAAATGCAGTAAAGACACATTAAGACTTGTATTAACATTCATAAAGCTCGAAAATTTGAAGAATTTGTGATATATGATTTCTTAGAAGATGGTTTACTACTTTAATTAAAGTAAAACCAACCAGTTGACACAAGGTGCAAACTCAGTGGACTATAATAAGTCCATGGACATTATGTATGCAATAATAATACATCTTTTGAAATAAAATCTGAAACATTTCTCTGGAAAACTTAAGAAATGTTGGGAGGGCGACACATCAAAGAAAAATTATCAGCTCTATATGACAATATAATTCTCTTTTGGTTCCCAAAGGGGAAATTTAGTATTAAATTAAATTTAAGATGACATGGTCCACTAAGAAGACACTGCCTATCTTTGTGGACCAACACACTGAACTGCCAAAATTTAAAAAATGAACCAAACAAAGCCTAACACTGGAGTTGATTAGGCTATACAATCACTTCAATTTCTCAAACGTCCACTGTTAAGAGAGCCTGGCTTTGACATACACAAAGACCACATTTAAAGCTAAATATGCAACTTTTCCCTCTAAATATTTATCCTTTTTTTAATTTTCAAGATAAGAGCCCATATAATAGCCCAAGGTTTGTTTCTAATGCCAAAACAATCTGTTTTTATGCTTTATTAACATGAACATGTTTTCAGAAGCTGAAGTTCTCATTGTAAATGTGAAAGGTGTAAACCTGTCATTTAAATGACAAAATATTTGATTAAAGAATAGGCAACAACATTAGAAATCTGAGCATACATTTAATGCCTTTTCTGAGTACTTTTGCCTCATGTTGTCATGAACACATTGGGGTCATATCAAATCAAATGCATATCCAGCCCTAGATATAAGACCATTCCTTGTAGCTGTGACAAAAAATGTATAAAAGACAAAGTTCAGTCCAGAATTTCAATCCAGTGCCAACATTCAGAGAAGGATGTAATGTGTCTGTTATCCAGCAAACTTAAGCTTGAATGGGTTGGTGTGGTGGCTGGGTGCTCTTTGTGTACCATATGGACCTATCACTATACAACACGAAAGCTACAGCAACAACAACAACAAAGAAAAAAAGAAAACAAGAAAACAACCAGTCAAAAACTGACAAGCTATCTCTGTCAGCTATCTCTTTTATGCATCATTCTGACGCTGTCATGTCATGTTTTAATGACTTAATTTCCTTTCTTCAGTTTCTATAGGGTACTCCTGAACAACGACACAAACATTTAGGAATGTTAAACCTGCCCTTTGTAGTGCATGTGAACTGTTCAAACATTGGTAATTTGAAGTTTCACATATTTGTATTTTCGTGCGTTATATATAGCCAGCAAAGTCAAATGTTGTGTTGTGCACCTTTCAGGGCAGACTGCAGGGCACAATAACAGGAACATGAAATCTATTTTACTTTCTGTGATGGTATGTGGTTTGTTTACTTTTAAAACTAGATCATCTACCAACACATACTTACTTTTTGTTAAATCGAAACTGTAGCAGACATAAGAAATACCCTAGAAGCCAGGAAAATAAATTAAAACATCTGATTCATCAAACTGCATCAGCATGTCTCTCCAATGTGAGTATCATCTGGAACAGTAATAAATCTGCTCAGTGTCTTCAGTATCCTTTGGCAGTAGTTTGGCATGTACCCAAAGACTTTATAGCAGCATATAAATATACACTAGCTGGTCACTCTAACTGGTCAATTATATACATCTTTTCAACTGCTCATTAGTACACATATCTATCAGGTCAGGAGGGCTTTAGTTTCTCATACAAAGATCTTCTGACCAGTTAAAAACCAGAACAGGAATCTTCTGGGAAACCAGACAACTTACACAAACACCATATATGGAATGTGACACAAGGTGAAGGCTTTGGTTGGCAGCTAACACCCCAAATATACCTGTTGCGAGAAGTCTAATCAGAATTGTGGTGGGTGTAGCCCACACCCTGAAGAAAAATTTGAATGAGGAAGTATCTAGTCATTTATTTTTGTGCCCTGGGGTGGACACTACAGAATCCAGTGCTGTAATTGCATTTGGCTATATTCTTTCCATAAAAGGTCAACTTTATTTAGTTGTTCTGAGTTTTGTAAAAACCAAGTAAAGATTAAAGCTGCATGCAGCGTTGAACGGGCCCTCGCTGACACATGGACCTTGGGGGAGCCAGTGCAAACTGGGTATCGCAACTGTCGCCTCTGTGACAACCAGGTTGAGAGTCTTGAAAAAGGGCACGGCCAAGCTAGGGGGCAGAGAAAACATCTGGGGCTAGGTGTCAAACATGTTACTTGCTTAGGCCAGTGAGGGGTATTATGACTATTGGCCAATATTGACATGTAGGTATGTTCAGGGCTAGACCCTCATCATGTGAGAAATTTGGACTAGATTGGCCAATAACGGTCAAGTTATACAGTCTCCTTTATCGCCCAAAGTATGATGAAGTTTTATCAATGTTGTGTTTTTAGGCACAACATGATATTTTGCTGCCCTGCCTCCCCTACATAGTGTAGCCATTTGCTTTACATTTGATAACTTTTGCTCCCAAAAGCCTTATGATGATACTGACCAAGTTTGAAGTCGATCGAGTGAAATCCCTAGGAGGAGTTCGTTAGAGTACGAGATGTGGAAATGGCGAAAACACGGCATTTGATTCAAGATGGCCAACTTCTTGTACATATATAGGGATGGCTTCCCAGACTTTTTGTGCGTCCTTGATACACCTATGTACTAAATTTCATATCTCTATGACATTCTTGGTCTTGGAGATGAACTTTAGGGGCGCTAGTGAGCCATTTTGCCATGCCCATTCCCGAGACCATTACCATACTTAAATATCACCTGAGATTGACGTATCTTCCAAATTCAGTGAGTTTTTTAATATGATAAAGCCTCCAAATTAGGGATTCATTTCGGACAGATAGAAAAGAGGATATCAATAGGGTTCTCGCACCTGTTAGTGCTCGGGCCCTAAAAAAAGAACCCGGGCAGAGGGTGGGAGGCTTTGAGAGCCAACACCTCCACCAGTATGAAGAAGACCATCTCTGATCGCACACCACATCAAAACCTTGAAGCAGATGGACTGTAGCAGCAGAAGTCTATGCCACAACTTTACTAGGTGAATGCTACTAGCTAATAAAGTGGCCAGTGAGCGTATTTGAGAAGTGTAAACAGCAGCCGAGTGAGTCAGATCGATCAATTATATTAGATTCTGGTACTGAATGGTCTCAGCAGGGAGCACATACAACTATGGCAAACATTACTTTTGTGAGTGTGTAACACTGAACAAGGCTATAACGCTACCATTTGATGACTGGCACTTAGGTACCATATAAAAGCTGAGTAGATAGAAGAAGGCAAGAACCTTCTTCAGTGTAAGACATAGAGCAAGCATATGGCTATTTCCTGGAGGTAGTAGGTACCAGTGTAGGCCTGGTGAAAATTTGCAAAAACTTGCAAAAGAATCATGTGTTCTTTTTTTTAGCACTAGCTTCAAGATAGAAACTATAAAGCAAGTTATGTTACTGCAGCAGAGAGCACCAAGAAATATCACATTAAGCCTTACCTTAGCATCCTATATCACAGAAAGCCTTATCCTAGCATCCTATATGACATTAAGCCTTACCCTAGCATCCTATATCACATTAAGCCTTATCCTAGTATCCTGTATCACATTAAGCCTTATCCTTCTGCTGTAGCTTCTCCAGCATGCATCAAGAAATCTTAAAGCATTTTAAACAAAGATCCTCAAAGTAGGTTTCTTTGAACACCAACAATACTTTCCCTAGTTACACTTGTGTCACTTGAGTCTGTATGTACATTATTCATGTTTATTAAAACATAACATGACGCAAATATTGGGTGTGGTTAAAGTGCATTCAGAATAAACCGAATGACTTCAATGGACAACATGCTTGTCCTGAGTTTTTAGGATTCTACTTTATAATCCTACAGAGACTAAAAGGTGAAAAGCCTGACTCTGAGCCAGTACAGAAAACAGTAACAGAAATACCTCTATGAATAAACACATACTGCACAAATACTGCCACAAAATGCAGCATTTGCTTTTTTTTTTTTTTTGCCTCTTTTCTCCTCATGGTTTCCCTTTTTTCCTCTAATGAAACGGGGCGCAGCACTAATGGCTAACCCGGAGTTCTCCTGTTCCTTGTCCTCCCCATGTATGTCGATGTGTCTTTTCATGTTCTTGGACGGGATGTAACCGAAGACAAATTCCTTGTATGTTCCCACATACATGGCGAATAAAGATGATTCTGATTCTGAATAGTCCAACAGTGAACAATGCAACACGACCATTTGCTTTATTTTGGAATAACAAATACATCTTCAAAATTGTATGGGGCGAGACTAAAAATACGACCTATTCTTACTTTTTGGACACCCTGTTTCTGTTCCCTTGAAGACCAGCACTGTCTGCAGGACTGTTTGAAATTGTTTAACATGTTTAACTTTTGCATGCAAAAGATCTCTAAAGCTGAGCTTCACACAGATTTTTTTCTGCTTCTGTGATTAAATTCCATTTAAATAAATAACTGTATGAGCTTTATGCTTACAACATTGTCATACATACTTGCCAAGGAGAAAAGTTGCATATTGTAGCTAGGCAAACAAAGAATATTACACAAATGTGCTGCACTCCCAATGATTAGAATAGCTCAGTAATTATTAATTGAATTACAGTCGTCAAATTAAATGTAACTTGGGTGTTCTTTTGCGCTGGAAGACAACAAAAACAATGACTCTGCTTTACTCAATAGCTTTGTCCTTTTGGGCACTGCTGTAATGTCATCCCAGCATCAAATCGTAGTTGTGTCTTCATCCTTGGCCCACTCATGGATTAGTTATGAAGTCAGAATCAATATTTGTTCTTTCACATAAATGGAAAAGGTACAAAATTGCTGTATTGCATTCCTGAGTAATTTCATTTTCCACTAACGGATTCTTAACTTACACTTGGCCTGATTGTCTGCTGATACTTGGTCCAACATTAACACACAACTAAAACATGTCAGTCTCAACTGCTCTCGGCAAAACTGCAAACTGATTAAGTTGTGTGAAATACTTGCCAGTAGTGTAGAGGATGCTTAGTTCAGTTTACCTTTCGAACTTTGGTTCAAGCAAATAGTGCAGCATCCACTACACGCAAAGTATTTCATGCAACTTAGCGTCCAAAATCCCCAAATATCTTTTACCCCATTCTGAGAGCTTTGGTCGACTGACTGACTAAAATGAAATCTTAGTACGATAAACTTTATAGTAATCATGCAGTTTACTGCACTGCTGCAGTAGAGCTGTGAAAAGCTACTCAAAAGCCTACAGGTTCAGGAAAAAAAGATGTACAGTGTATGCCCTAAATTAAAGTTATTCATAACAACAAAAACAATTCTTTCCTTTTGCTGCACAATACAAACATTAAGGTTGGATGCTCATGCCATTTTGCTGATTTTAAGCGAGACAATGTAACTTTTTGAGATAAGGAGCACTTCTCTTTCAAAGAAAAATGTCCAACTCAATCAATTTACTTTATTCAGAAATTTAGTCTCCATCTTATTGTGAGTTATATGACTGACTCTACGTGTTATGTTTCCTAAAGACCTTTTGCTTAATGTGTAAACTGTAGGGTAATAATATCTTAGGAACTGCGACTAGGAATCGGCATGTATGTTGACTTCTGTGCCTCAACACAGATTAAAGGCTCTCATAAGTACATGTTGAAAAGGCTAAAATGGAAGGTACGAAACCTGAATACAGGTGCCAGGAACTTGTCTGTTCTAACATGAGCAGCTAATGTTAGCACCTGGCAAAGTGGGTAACGTCTGACAGTAATGACTTAGAGTTCACTTCAAGGACAAGTACCAAAACCTCATTTATCGTTAACTAAATTTTGTGAGCTTATAATTTACATCAGGAAAAAACTGTTCATGGCTGGGACCCCTTGTGCTAAGGTTGGTCCCCAATGCAACATAATCTCTGTCTGTCTCTGTCCTGCTGAAGATGACACTCCAGTGACCACAGCAAAGCTTTTTACCTGAGACGTGGTAACATTTGGTTTGTCCTTACTCCTAGAGCCTCTAGAGATGTTCAATACATGTACAAATTAAAGTCTTGCAGTTTTACCAAGTTCCATGTTTACCAACTGACTCACTTACTGGTAACTAATAACAAAAGTGACTTCCTTGTTAAATTTTCCTGTAAGAATGTGAATAAGACATTATCATATTCTGATATTCCTCTTCAAGAAAATAGATTTCTCAGCTATAAACTCTATGGACAATAGTTGTATCAATTAAATGTGACAGGCTGGAATAGCAACAAACTGAACTTACTACTGAACCTGTTAGATGTTGATGTTTTGTTAGGAATACAAAGCTTTAGCCTCATGTTTTTAGCCTGATTCACTATTATGTATGTAGGTATGCATGTTATCCCAAAAAACAA
>JAOWBC010000539.1:22160139-22171688 GCA_028566105.1 Hypoplectrus providencianus | reverse complement strand
AATGGCCGCTGGGTGGCAGCAACGATTACATTATGAACAGTGAACATACCAGTTTAAACACATAATAAAAAAGGTAACAAAATTTTTTTAAAAAGACACGCAACAGTAAAGCTTTGGTGTGAATCACAATATAAGGGGGGACACGAGCTGCATGGCGGAGGTCTGCGCTCTCTGCTTTTTTCTAGTTTTATGTTATTTTTATCATCACACATTATATAATTACTTTGCATACATTACCCTACATCAGAGAAGTGGAAGAGGATTCTCTTAAATATGTTAAAGAAAAAACAAAATATTTAGTAGATTTTATGCATTCATTGCATCATTTGTCTTTTGCAGCAAGACCCTGCCTCAGGAATGTTGTCTATGTTGTCTGAGAAATAATTTGTGAATCTCACAATTTGTCTGCAAATGGACTAAAAATCTGAGAAAATCATATTATGTATCATAACATCCCGACTTCTTGTGTCATTGTAATTGTAGTATAGCGGCAGCCCACAGATCATTGGTCAGTGGTTGTTGATGTGATGCCTGACCATGTCAGTCTGCATGTCAAATGACACGATATCCGAATGCTGTGTCATCAGTATTTGGGTCTGCTGCTGGTGGCAGGTGGCACCATCTTGGGCAGCCTTGGCCACCAGCATGAATGTGTGAATCTTAATCTTAGATCATATTTAGGGGACAGGTATGATGCATGTGGAGGAGTTCAATATTTGATTTGCTACATCTAATTATTTTTGCCTTTTAATTCAAAGTTACATAGGGACCAGAAAGTCACATATAGTGCAAACAGAGCTGTTCACTTATATTTCTGCTGAGATAGCTTATTCAAGTTAGAACATCCCAAGTGCACACAAAGTTGGGATGCCTCAAATCCACAATTCAGAGGTAATATTTAAAAAAAAAAAAAAAAAAAAAAAAGTTTATCACATATAACGGTTAGATCTTAAAACCCACTTGCCCAGGTCAGGGCCAATATTCATGGCTAAGGCTTAAATTGAACGGTCACATCTCTTGGTTTCTGCAGCTATGCTTGGGGCAGCATTAATGTTTTTTTTTCTACATTATGTGATTTTCTGAAAATGGGCTCCAGGGAATGTAGTCCTTTTGTATCTTTGGTAGGCAAAACATACAAATGTAGGAAATTTGTGTTTTTCAAACACAATTAAACTAATTTTAGTATAATTACAGTCACATATCTAAAAATGAAAGCAAAAACAAAAAACATCAAGATGCCCCTAATTTCGCATACACTTACGCAATATGTAGCAAGAGCACTGGCATAGAACAGAGGATACACTGAAAACAACAATTTCCCCCTTCAACTTATACATACAAGAGAATGGAACCAGCATTTCTTCCACTGGCAGAAAAAATAGATAAATAAAGTATTTTTGATTGATTGATTGATTTGATTCCTTATCATCCCACTCAACCAAGAGCATTGCTGTGTAGCCTTAAGATGTTTTTTCTTTCTGCTCAGCCTCACAAGACAAATGAGTGCCACATTGTGCCAAGAAAACCCCACAATTAAGTAAGTACAGTAAACTTATTTTCACAGTGTGTTAATTCAAACTCGTAACTTTGGCAAATATATATATTCTGACATGCAGAGTTCTCCTGTCTGGTCTGACCCGCCCACTCCCTTTGATCCAGGTGCAAGTACAGTTAGCCTAAAGCTACCCAGTTTATCAGGCAGTGGCATTTATTAACTTACAGTGGCAGCAATATTTGCTCCAAACTACAAAATCACATTGTTATGTTTTCAAAAATATGTGGCAGAGATTTATTTCATCGATCAATTCTTTGTTGAGTGGTTCCTCATGTTCATTGTCTTCATTGGTCTATTATCCCACATGAAGTTAAATATGACAATTCAGTTAATCACAGCAAGGGTGATTTTTTTTTTAATGCATGCTCTATAATATGGTTTGGTATTTATAAATGGGGGCAGGTCCTGTTTTTCAAAGAACAGAACAATAATCATATTTAATAATAAAATAATTTCTATTGCAATAGGCCCAGCCTGTTTATTGATCAAAGCATGGCTCCGGACTGTGAAAGATATTCACAGCCCTGCTGATTGTACACAGTCAACAGTCTCCATGATGATTCTATATTGTGCTGGAAAAACAGACTGCTCCCACTCTATCACTGAGGATAACAGGGAGACTGATTGCTGCGCTATTACGAGCGCGCGGTGGTGATTATTATAATAAAACAAATTATTTACAACGTTTCCTATCATGTATAGTTAGTATATCAAATATTAAAAGTATCACTGTTTACAAAGAGCCGAGCATCACATCTTCTCGCGCTCACACAGCAGCACTGGCACTACCTTCTAACACAGAAGATTCATTTAAACTCTTTATTCAAGCAACCCTTGGTTTCCCCGCCGGTTTTCTATCGGAGTAAAACCCGTGCGTTTCTTAGTGGGAACAATAAAAGTGGCGGTGGGTGTACCTGTCTGCAAATGGCGCTGAATGTAAAAAAAAAAAAAAATGTCAACAAATTGTCTGCGAGCAGCTCACAGCGCGATATATGAAAACACTCACCGCTGTGTTCAGGTCAGATCCTGTGTGAAGCAGATGCTCACTGGTCACTGGTCCTTACAAGCTTCAGATAAACAAAGTGGTAATTCATGAGCGTTATCAAGCGGCTTTTAACAATGTGTTTAGGTACCAGGAGCAAACGGCGACGTGGAGCTGCTTTGCCCTCAGTCTTGTCTGATAGACCGCCACGAGAGACGCAGTATTCATAATCCCGCTTTAACTATGTGCTAAACTACACGGGGTTGCAACACAATAGCTCGAAACGTAACTATAAATTCATTCGAGACAAAACTTTGAACTATCATCCACATGTACATTGATGTTATTAAAAAAAAAAATCTACTTGAAATTGATTCATAATTTAAATTATGAATTTAAAAATAATAGGGAAAGTGAAAGTTTTATGTTAATTAACTTAAAATACACACCGACAGGTCCTCCAGGGTCCACCAACACAAGAGTTGGTCGGAGCTCCTTTGGCTCATTTATTGCTCTCTTGTTTGAAATTAATGCTTTTGAGTTTAAAGGCAATTTCACTGATGCAACATTCAGGACTAAGTCCAAGTTTTTAATTTTATTTTTTGTATTTCATGTCTAAACACTTTAAAAGTCAGTATTTTAGTAGCAAATTATGTGAGTAGTGATTTGCTATCAACTGCAAATATTATTTGAAATTGGTTACATATTTCCATGGATAAATTATACAATGGATGATCCTTCACCATTAACATTTGTCATTATAGAAATTTACTTCAGGGGTATTCTATACGCAGAAATTCAACTTTTTATTTAATGTATCTCAAGTAGTGACTTAATTACTTTTGTGTATTATTGGATTAGTAAGATTTAGTTTGTAGCAAAATAGATGAGCCCAATCTATGTCTTTGCTCAATTCAAATGAATAATGTAACACATCCTGTCAGATCCAAATTTACCTGAGGATACACGAAAACAAGATCTTTTTTATTTAAATTGTTGTTATTTTGTACATTGCAGTTATGGTAGCATAGCTGTTTTTACCAACCACCTCCAAGAGTTCCACTTCATCTCTATGATATGGCAAATTAGCAGAGCCTGTCCTGTCAGAGGACAAAGGGTTATGGTCTGAGTCTCTAAACAGAAACTACACACCAAAACTATATGAATATCATATTTTTTTTGACTCCAACTTTGTATTACCAAATGTCAGTTCTTGTTGTTAAGATAACTTTAATTTCCATAGCACTGTTTTGCATCTTATTTTGATACATTAAATGAACAAGTATAAGTTGTTTTTATTTTGGTTTATTTCTCTGTGCTTGTGCCCACCTCAATGAGCATTATTGTCTACATGCATACTTTACATGATTTCTAATACAGAAATCCTGTTGGGGGCAACGTACTTGAAACATCCTGCCTGTAAGACAGTGCAAAGGGCTTACGGAACCTTTCACACATCCTTTCGCTCCCCCTTCTTTGCACAGCAGGGTGGAGCTCTATATGTAATGAGGCAAGTGTATTTGTGGAAGCAGCCAATGGGAGCAGTGCAGGGAACAGCCTGCTCCAATCACAGCTTAGCGCTGCTGTTCATGGCAGAGCTCCACCATCAGTAACCAAGGTTCCCTATGCCATAAAAGTCAATGCATCCATTTTCAGTGAGCACTGAAAACAGAGCATCAGTGAGACAGGAGAGCGTGTAGGTCCAAGTCATTTGAAAAAAATCATAAGATGTGAACTGGGGTCCTGATTCTGTCTTAAACTGATTCCATTTCAGGGCGGGAGACAATCCCACACGTGTTTGGGCACTATTTATTACATAACAGACTGTAGTAGGCTTACATTCTGTGTGCATGTGATCAGATCAGTGATCAGATCTCGTAACACCCAGAACCTTTTGATGGAGAGCAAGAAAGCAATCTTTAAAGAAGAGGAGGGAAACAGCAGAGAGATGCTATCTCACAGTTACAATAAAATTCACAACATACTGCACAGGAGGAAAGTCCACATGTTCTAAAAAGAGAAGTGTAGTGTTGACAAAATCACCTTATTTACTTACTGACTAAGAGTGAGATGAAAAGATGGAAATCTGCCTCATGTTCCCCACTGAAAACTCTCAACTCTGATTGGCTGGCCTATGTTTATTGCTTGTATTGTTCAATTAGACATTTTTGATGCAGGAGTTTGTTTGCAGTTCAAAATATTTTGCCATTAATGGTAAATAGGCTTAGCTTAGAACATGTTATTTATGCATCCGGAATAAAGTAAATAGCAACTCACTTTGATTTCAAAATATTAGATTTTTTCACGTCTCAATCATGGTCCAAGGAGGAAAAAGCTAGCCTGCCTTCCCCAAAATAAATCGGAAATGCTTAATAGTCTGGAACCTCTCAGTTAATTTTTGATTTCCAAGGGGCATTATAAATAGGTGCAGACAAAATTCTTCTGAAAAGACCTACAAGCAAACAAAACAAGGAAGCATGACCTCCAACAGAAGTGTGTGACATAGAGTGAGACATGCAGGTTGGGAAGGTGCTGGCTCTGTTTTGAAATGGGTCTGGGTTAAAGAACTAACTTGGCATCTTAGAAGTGCAGTTATTGTGTCACAGAAATTAATTGGAAGTGGAACTAAAACATTCAAATGGCCTTTGTGGTCATTTCTGCATAGAGTAATATGTAAGCAAAATGAAACCAAAGTTATTCCAGCAATGCAAAACAAACTATCCCCTTATTATTGAGAATTGGGGGTTGTGGGCAGTGGATTTTTAGAAGGAGACAGCAGGTCAAAAATCAATGCCACATGGATGGGCAAGAACTGATTTTCAGTCCATTAAACTGATCAGTTTCTGATCAGAAACAGCTCTTTTTATAACTTTGTGAAGTTCTTAAATCAAAGCAAGGGTGAATAAAACAGTTTAAAAACATGGGTTGAATTACTTGAGTGAGTATTTTCAAAATTTTGATAAAAATGAGGATGAAACATTCAAATCAGCCACATCATCACAAAAAAAAAAAAGGGTCAAGGAGCACAACAGTGCACAGACATATGAGGCGAGTCTCCTCAGATACAGCAGCATGGTTATAATTGGCATATCTAAGCCACTTTGGGTGCTTTTGTGTTTGGAGCGGGCCTGTTCAGCACATCGCTCCCTGCGTCAGCACTCCATACAGTCACATCTCCTCACACCGTCATACACACAGTCCTTCCCCCCATCAATACACAAAAGGCCACCAATTGCCCTCACAGCCCCCTCCCCCCTTCACCCTCACTCGCATCCTCCCCCTCCTCCCAGTGAGAGGAGCAGGTGCTGAGCCAGACCGTCTGCTGAGGTGAAGTGACAGCTAGAGAGGCGCACAGAGCACCAGCACCCCTCCATGTGTCTCCCTCCCTCCCTGCACCAGTTTGTAGACAAAACATTTCATGCATACATTATGCCTTGTGTAAAGAGTAGCAAGGCGAAGATTACAGCAACATAGACCACTAGAATAAAATGTTAGTGTCATTAAGTAGATTTACTTAAGTACTGTACTTAAGTACAATTTTGAAGTTTATTGTTTCCCCATTCATGTCAATTCATATTAGTATATAAGATAGTTAAAAAGTAGCATGACTGCATTACAGTCACATTAATGCATTAATGCAAATAATTTAATATATTACAATATTAAAAAAAGAAAAAAAACATTGGTGCTGTTCTTCTACTCAAAGTACATTTTGTTGCAGTTACTTCTTACTTTTTCTACTGCAGTAAGTTTCACGACTTTAACTTATAGTGGAGTAATTTCACAGTGTGGTATTAGGACTTTACTTAGGTGAGGAATCTAAATACTTTTTACACCTCTCGTGTAGTGTAACAGTTCATCCCTCTCATAATTTTGTCACCGGTGTTTGTTCTGATCAAATTATTCATTCAACCTGAGCCCAAAAATTATGTTAAATTTACTGTTGACTTCTTAAAAGAGAATTTCATGCTGGTGTAACATTATATGTGGAAATTTTGTGTTCAGATGCTATTTAACCAGATATTTTTGTTAAGATCATGCTGGTTCATGCTGCTCTGTGTAACAATGCTTTGGATGTCTCTAGCAAGGTAAGCTCAAGCAGAGCTTTCTGCTCAAGCAAAACATTAAACTGAGTGACGAGAAAAAATAAGAAGATTCCACGAACCTTTTTATCAAAAAATGGGCACATAATGAATTCAGAAATAAAGGTCAATCTGTCCATTAGAAGAACCCATTGGCCTGTAGACATTTTCAGAAAGATCTGCTTAAGCTCAAAGAGATCTATAGAATGGGTCTGAAATGATAGAAAGGCAACTTTAACTTAAATAACCACTAGTTAAATCCAAGACATGCAGAAGATCATCTCCATTTCTTGGGATGGTTGATAACACTCCATTATTTCTTGTTATATATGATTAATATTATTATTATTTCAGTGGTTGCGTTGAGCAAGTTATATAATTAAAAAAGGAAACCTCATGATATGTAATGAATTAAAGACTGAAAAAGTCTGAGGGTCCATGACAAGCCCAGAGAGGAAAATATATATCCAACATAAATCAGTGAACATCAATAAATCTTTAACAACAACATTTACATTGGAAATGCCCATTGTTGTAAACAAAGGGCTTAATAAATGTAAAAGCTTTTCATGAATCATAATAAGATCTGCAGCTGGTCAGGAGCCTGGGCGGACAGGACTTCAGTGGAAACACTTGAGTGTGCCACTGATGACACTGTGACATCACGGATCCACAACCCGGCCTGTGTTTGGGACGCTGCCCAGCCTCATCTCTGCAGCATCTACATCCATTACTCTTGCATGTCTGATTCCAGCTCTACTGCTGTGCTGCAGGTGGGATTTCACACCCTGAGTGTGATGTAAATCACATTTTCCCTGTGAGTGAACCGAGCAGTGTTCAAGAAGCTTCTGCGCAGCCTCCTCTATTGACATCTGTGCTTTGTGGCCTCAAGCTGAGCATGTGCTCTTTAATTACCTCCCTCCACTTCCACTCAATTACCTCTGTGCCAGCACAACAATAGCCACCAGCCTGGTCACAACATTATGGCACTACCGAGCTGGCTGATGTTTTTTTTCTCTAAAGGGAAGTCAAACCTACTCCAGAGGATGAATGGTTTTGCTGTTTTTAATCACTGATTAAATTACATTTTTACCCCCAGAGAGGTCTTAGTTTACCGGCGCTCAGTGCCTTATTTTACAGTTCTACGAAAATAATCTTTAAAATGTTGATATCAAAGAGCACTTTGGTGTCATGGCATGGCCAGAAGATTCTTTCCTATGTCACTAAAGTTACCTTCTTTGTTGGTACATCAGACAGTATTTGGACCAGAGGAAGCGGTCCATCTGCTGTTGTCCACCCTGAATTACAACATCAACAAGAAGCCACCAAATATATTAAGTCCATTCTTTCGATAAAAGCTTTCATTTATTTCCTCTTATTATTCTGTTTCTGTGATTTAAGTGAAACATTTACAAACTAAAATGGGTTTAATCACGTGTCCTCAGTGTGTGGTGTTGTTATGGCATTAGATACATACACTAAACTTACTTCCTGTAACAACATAGTAGGCCTCCCTGCTACAAACACTGATAATGATTTATTGTTAGACAAAATACATACATGGGTGGATGGGGTTTTGCTTTCAGTCTGTTTATTACCGGGTGTAAAACATACAAAAAAATGTATCTGCAACAACTTTAAAACGTCTTTTTTCAACAAGTACATATTCAGCTTTACATAAGCAATGCAGTTTTCATTCCAACCTAACAGGGTAGGCCTATACATGAACACCTTCCTGCAAAAGAAAAATGCAGCTCTGCCATGGACTTTCTAAAGTCCTAAAATGCCTTTCTGTTTACCACATTAAATGTGTCAGTGTGTGTTATTTTATTTAGGTAACATGCACAAATATAATTTTGACAAGTTCCTAGCCTCAGAAGAGTCAAAGTCCTGCACACCCCCTGAACTCACTGGTACCCACCCAAGGGTGGCCCGGACCCCAGGTTGGGAACCACTGCTTCAATTCATTGGTTTCTCAGGTCCAGAGTGCCTGAGACCCTATGGTTGAGGATGGGGAAGATACGCTAGTTATGAGGGCTAAAAAAAGACAAAGAGAAAATTCAGAGAAAATTCTACTAAGTAACTTCATGTGACAAAGCCAGGAAAAAAATAGCTAGAAACTTGGAAGGACAGAGGAAACAGAAACTAAGGGCAAAAACTTGAAGAGGACTCATAGCAGAAACATCTGGTCACAGGTAAAGGTAGATAGCTATACAGACCAGAGCATGTTCACCAGGGAACTGCAAAAACTACTTTCTAGCACAAATCTAGCAGACAGGCTTAAACCATAGAGGTCTTACATGGCATAACTGACCACAGCTGTTACATGAGGCTGGCAACATAGGAAGGCAGCATAGGAACCGAAAAATAAGCATGCACCTGTTGTGAAGTGCTGGGTAAATAAAGATATAAATCCATATGAAGACTGTGTGTAACACATTTTACCACTTTCAAATTTACTCCATCCAGCACCTCGTAACTCCTTCTGGTGTGCATTACTTTTTCTACCTTTCTGGAGTAACACTTCAGCACAAGTGTAACTCTGACTGTGACCACCTGGCTGTTATGCTGACACCAGCAGACAGACTCCGGGGGAACAGGACAAGCCAGTGGATGTAGAAATCAAAACATGGCCACAGGAGGCTACATCAGGCCCGCAAGACTTTTTGAAACCACACAGTGGGACGTTTTCACAGAGGCAGCAGCAAATGACAGAATTACTGACCTTCAGGAAAACATAGAATCTGTCATCAGCTACATCAATAAATTTATTGATGATGTGACACTCGTCAGAACCATCAAGTGGCATGCCAACCATGGCTAACTGGGAATGTCTATCCACTGTTGAGAGCCCGTTATGCTGCATTTATATTTGGGGACACTGCGGCACACAGAATGGCAAGAAAAAAGAACCTGAGGCTGTATGCACAGAATCTAAGACAGCCACTTCAACATTGTTGTTAACAGCAGGAAGCAGCAGGGATTTCAGACCATCAGCCACTTCAAGCCCCCTTACAGATAAGCCACAATGACACCTGTTTAACCAGATGAGCAAATGAAATTCTGACCGGTGAGGTTGGGGCCAAGGTCCCCACACACGTGTGAAACTATGAGGAATGAGTTTGGTGGCTGATACCTTTGTTAGAGATCAGAAGAATTCATCTGCCAGTTTTAGAGGCCGACAAAAGGTGCACAAATGAATGAGATCCATCTGTAGTACACATGTTCCCAACAACAGTTATAATGAGAGTTACAAATGTGGTAGAAATAATCTATCAGGAAGAAAATTCTGGACTCATCTCCCTCTTCATCTGATTAAATGATTTCTGATTAAATGCTCCTCTGGGTCCCTCTCATTGCCGCATCGTTGCTTGCAGTAACTTGTATTTCTTTAGATTATATAATAGATTGTACGAGTTTATTCAGTGCGCAGCGCTCCCTGTGATTTATATTGTGTTTAACAACGGTCTCCTAACTCTTCTATAAAATAGTATAAAGTCGAGTTGATTAAGAAACTATTACATTATTTTAAATAATATTAAATACTCGTACTAAACTTTTTGTTTTTGCTCTGTTAAATGCTTGAATTCATTTCATTAGTCGCAACTCTTTAACAACCTTATGGAAGGATTCTTTAAAAAAAAAAAAAAAGGGTTATATACTCTCAAAATTCACAAATATCAATATGGCATGGGCCTAAAAACTCCAGCATGGTTTGAGCTCTTTGAGCAATGCAAAGTATTTACTTTATTGTTCAGAACAAATATAGAATTGGGTCACAGACTAATGTTGATGTCCTGAATGTGATTAAGAGGCTGAGCATCTGGATCTATCACTGTGCACAAATAAGCTTCATCCTGTTTCCAGCATCTGAAGAGATGTGTGCTTGAATAGTAAATTACCACACTGATAAAAAACAAAGTTTAAATTATTATAAAGATGACAACACGGCGATCTAATGAAGACATCATCCTCTCCTTATCTGGATGATGTATTGTTCATAGTGATTGTGTTTGATGCTACATCTGCCTCAAGGCTGGATGTGAGTAAATGCTCCACTCTCCTCTCTCCATGCCAGTATTGGATCAGCATGCAGACATTTGATGATGATAATCCATCCTGAGTCAGAGACCACCTGTTCATCCATTTCTGCTGCCCTGCTCTCTGCTGCAGTCTGCTGGACACACTGTGAAGGAGCACTAATAAAGAGCAAGTCAAAGACACTAAATATAGACAGGGCGGAGCATAAATTCCTACTCGGTGGTAAAACTTTGTCTGTTTGTAGATAAATTATTCACATTTTGCCCTCCCTGAATTAAAAAACCCAACACAGACAGAGAGGCTTAACGTTGGTCAAGCAAACTAGAAGAATATAGTGAGTGAATATATGAAATAAAGACCAGATCAGAATAACAAAACAACTGAGCAATTTAACAATCCACAGCCAAATGTGAACTAATACTTTTTATCACTCTAACATCACCTTATACATACATAAGGCTCGTAATTATGATGCTGTGGTCCACTATATCCACATAAATGCAAATTTACTCCTTAGTTCCAAAGCTAGTATTGGGCTTTAAATGTTATATGTTATGTAGAGGGTGTATGTTTAACTTGAACATGCTTGGCCAGTGCCCCTTTGTAATCTCCAGTATTTTTTTTTAATAAAAGTAATTAAATGCATTAAAAAATATATTAAAACCTTCCAGAGATGCTGGTTTGAGTTCGGGTCTCACAGGTCTTCCCCTCTGTCTTCCTGCTTTACTCAGTCATCTACCTCAATCCATATAGTCAAAACTGACCCAAAAAATATCTTTACAATTTTTTAAAATGTCACTTTAGTGTATAAAAATATCCATCCATCCATCCATTTTCTGAACCGCTTCATCCAGGTAATCCCGGGTCACGGGGAGGCTGTGCCTATCTC
>JAOWBC010000539.1:22137294-22151072 GCA_028566105.1 Hypoplectrus providencianus | reverse complement strand
ACCATCATTCAAGGCTGCTACTCATAGAATATGGAAAAATTTAACATATGTTTCCTTTGCTTTGACTTACTGATAGGCGTGATCCGGCACGCGCTCTGGCAACTGACTCCTTTTCCTTTTCTGCTGCACGCCGCTGGACTGCTTGGAAGTTGTTGAGTGCTGCTGAGAAATCATTCATCAGCCGGTCCCTCTGGATCTTTTGCTGTCTCTGGACACCAAGGAGAAAAGGCAGACGGATGATATGACACCAGTTAAAGATAAGAAGGAATTTATAAAGATGAACAATGTACAATGTGTACAAATTTAATGAAATGGAACCAGTACATTTTTATGGCTTTTGTTATTAACTGTTCGTTTTCATATGCAAACAATGCTGAAGTGATGTCAGGCACCTTGAGATCCTCTTAATCAGAGATTTCCAAAATTAGGAAACTACAACTACTAGGTTGCCATCCCTTTTCAATTTGTACTGGATAAGATTAGCACAATGACAGCACAGGCTTTACATTAACTATTCTTTAACCAAAGGAAACATTTGTGAGCACACAGGCAAATTTGGAGGCAGTGAAAAACATTTGAGTAACAGAGTAAAAAGTAAACAAGCAGTGATGCTGATCGGTATAAGCACATGAGGTTCTCTTGAGAATTACAATTTGAAAGGAAACATTAATCTCACTATCAATATGTTCAGGGTAGGCACCCCATTTTTTCCCTGATAATACCTGTAGCAATCAGGAGGAGAGCTAAGAAGAGTTTTGGTGTTGATGGTTACAGAGCAAACAACTGATTCGAAGTGATGCCGCTGCATTTTGCTACCCACCACCAAGTTTTGTTCTGTCCTCCATCCGTGTGTCAGAAGTACAGCGTGTGCTTGCCTGGAGTTGTTGACTGCCAGATATCATTCATAATTTAAACAACCAGCCAACTGATAATGGTAAAAGTAAAAGGGTGTCCCACCCAGCACTAGCAACGTGTGCCCTAATGAAGTGTTTATCAACAAACAGATTGATACTTACTTGCTCTGAGGGTGATGTGGGCAGAGGGATTGATCCTAACTCTTTAAGGTGCTTGTTGGTCTCTTTTGCCAGTTGGTTGGTATAATGTTGTATCTGCTGCCTATAAAAAACAGCAGCAGTTTAGAAAAATAAAAAACTGGTAGACAATTAGATCAGTGAGATGCCCAACAGCCACAGCTTCAGACTACCTGAGATCACATCCTGCAAAATAAAGCACACCTTTCATGTATGTGATAGTACATTGTTCTAGCATGTGTAATTTAAGCTAGTTTGTTTGACAATGTTTGTTCATCCACTCTGTTACAGAGTGGAAGAAGTAATCGCATCTTTTACCTAAAGTCTGGGACAAGTAAAATCAATGATTTGTATGAAAACATCTTACAATAAACAAGTAACAAATTAATTGCTAAAAACATGTTAAAAGACACAAACACAAATCTGAAGTCAGACCATTCAACAGTTTTTGTTCTAGAGTTTTTAGGTGTGTCTAAAATCAAGGCTCAATGATGCACCGGGGTCGTCATTTTCATAAACTGCCCCCAACTAAATTGACTTATTACATGTGCTGAAAATAACAGTCATCTGTCAACAGTCATTGTCATGGCTGGAGGGGATTTGTGTTTGTTTTTCCTCATCTCGTTCCATGGACTGCACTGTTTTTCCTTTTTACCCTTGGTTATTTTACATGGATGATTACTCCCTGTCCCTAGACAAGTTTAGGATATAACATCTATGGGCATTTTCTGAATCTTAAAAAAACGTTATTGTGTAGGGAAAGTTGAAGACAAAGGTTCTCAACAGGAAAGCAGGTGCACTGCAGGACACCCGAACAAAAACCTAAGCTTTATTCTCTGTGGCTTGTATGTCATTAGCAGTATCTGCTGTCATGTAATTTTATACATGGTGGTACATGTTTCAATCATATGAACTAAAGCTACTCTTCAGTTGTTATTATGTTTGAAATGTCTCAGTACGTTTGATTTATTTAACAAGTAAATATCTGCAGATAAGATTGATACATACAGACGATCCTGGAGTTCACTGGTATCCTGACTGGTCCCCAGCTGGTTCACCATGCTCTTGATCTGAGCAGCTGTCATGAGAACAAAACATACTCATAAGTCTTAACCTTGTGACAGAATTTGTGTGTTAAACAAATGCCAAAACACACAGTAAAGGATCTAGACCTTGGCAAAATCCAAAAAATGTTGTAAAAACCCTTACAAATTAACTAATTCCACACAGCTAGGCAGACCTCAGAGTGAAAATATAGTCACAGTTTTCCTTACACTGTAGCAAGTATTTATACTGCAGCGAAGCACTTACTGTTTTGTGTGATCTTCTGGATGTTGGTGCTACATGTCTGTATGATGGTATTAAAGTCCCGTGGGACAGGGCGGTAGCTCTCTGCTTTGCCGTATGACATGTCTGCCAGAGTGAGCTAGTGCCTTAGATGTTGAGCCTTGGCTGTGGACAAACAGGGGGAGAAGAGGGTTTGACGAGTAGGATGACATCTCAGTAAGACAACAATGACAAAGGCAATTCTGTATTTATAAACTGTATTTGATGTGGTCAAGCTGGTAAATCCTTAATGATTTCAATACATCTGGTAGTGTGGACCGAAGACTGACCATTTCTAAAGATAGAAATAATAATGTTGAGGTTGGTGTAAAATAAATTAGATGTTATGGTAAACTGATTTACATACTAAGTCAAATTGTCGGTGTAACGTTCCATAATGAATACCGAAAGGTGATATTAAGCCTGGAGCCAAATTAAATAACACGTAACGTTAGGGTGATAAATGTTAAGATATTTTTAGATAGTTTAACCGCAGTTTACATGGTTTGTATACATATTTGTGGCCTATCCATTAGTCCATTTAGCTTAACTTGCTATTTCTTTTCCTGTGTTTATCAGCTGCAAGTTACAGGAAGCTGTAATTACACAATGGTCAGCTGTTAATTTCCGAGCTAGCTGGCGCTAACTTGGGAGCTTACAATGACATAAACAGGCTATTTTAAAAAACGAAGCGTATTCCACATCAATTAACTCCAGAGACAACAACATCTTGTCAAAAGCAGTGTTACGTTTGTCATATATAATCTAAAAACAACAACATAATGTCAATACCTGCTTATTTGGCTGTTTGAAATGATTATGTTCTCCGTCTAGCCGTCAGTTGCACTTCCTGATCTTATTTTCTTCTGTGGTAATGGACAAACGACTTACTGCAGTGCCGCCACCAACTGGTACGGCGTGTAGAGCGAAGACGCAGATTTTCTTCAACACCTACAGCAATCAAGAAGTAAACAGGAATAATTTGAGGTCACTGACCCTCATTTTATCAATCACGCGTAGGTTCAGATCCGGTCGTATATATCATCTTACGATGGAGTTCACGTGTGTAATGAAACGTTAGTATCACGCCAATAACAATAGCCTGGACCGTGGGACTTCAAGCGCACAGGCCAGTGTGTTTTGCCTAGCGACTATACATCGCGCATGCGCAAAAGTAACCAATCACGGGAACGTAAATTAGATTTCTTATTTTTTGTCCTTTCCCTTTCTCATATATATATATATATATTTCGGTGCATACAGTAATACAGAACAAACATATTGACTCGTTTTTTTTAGTTTGTGATGTTAAATGGAACAATTGAATGATCGGATCAATGTTTCTGTCAAACCCATACCAAACCAGAAAGCGAAAAATGGAAAAAGTAAAAGTGGACTTCATTTTTCGTTTAAAGCCAAAGACGGAAAAACGGATTTCGCTCTCAGCTTAAGAAAAAAAGAAAAGAAAAGGAAATAATAATAAGAAGAAATAACGGCCCTTATGGATTTTCAAATTCCTTTTTTCCCCCCTTTTTTTATTTGTTTGATTCGTTTTGCATTAATTATTATTATCAAGTATTATCGTACAGTATTATAAGCTACGGTTCTCTTTCTACACCCATATATAGTTCACAGAACATGATACATAATAATTATATTTTTGGTTAATATTGTGGAATACTTTCACCCGAATTGCATTCCTTGCCCATGTAAAGACCATCAATAGAGTCTCAAGCAGAGGTCAACATCAAGCAAAGTCAAGACTGACACGGCTTCAAATCAAAATAAAAAGTATCAATAATTAATGAAAATGAAATCTTGTCAAGGTATTACTTTAGTTCTGAAGTTTAGCCACACGGTGGCGCAGTTATTACAAGAGGAGCAGGTTGTTGTGCCGCAGTTGTGCGAAGATCTTTAAGTAAATAGAGATATTTCATATTTTTTTTGTAAGTATTATTGTTATTGTGCCTGCTATTTGTAAGTGATAAAGCTTTCATGAGGACGCAGGGAAAAGTTTGTTGTTTTCCATACATGTGTGGGGGGGTATCCTACTTGATTGATATTTGAGCTGCATCAAGTGACAGTGTATTGAACAGTTTAGACTGGTAGAGAATTCCTGCACTTTCTACAGAATCACAGGTAGTTGTGTATATATGGGTTGGGAATAGGATAGTGGGGGAGTACAGCTTATGGTTTTATCAGAGGCAGTAAATTAAAATGAGTGAGTGTTTTTTTGTTCTTTGTTCACTTTTCTTATTTGTGGCTTTTGTCTGTTTCTCTGCACCACTTCGTACCTTTGGCTACTGTAAAAAAAACAAAACAAAAAACAATATTTTAGAGTGAATCCTGTCTTTTCAAACCATCTTTTGGGCTTTTTAATGCAAACACTGAATGATAATTCCTTTTATATTGAATAGTATGAGTTTGTTCCTCATTAGTTTGTAAATTAAGCAATAAAGGTAAAAGAACCACATTGTCTGTATAGAAACAAGATGCAATGGTTTATGACAATGAAACTTGGGTTGTGGGGTTGTAACATGGTCATGGAAGAACCTAATTGTTACTCTGAAATGGTTCTGTATCTGTAATCTTGTAAGATCCAGGAGGGCAGAGCGTCGGTGGTGGTCAGACTTCTGAAAGTGCTATTCTTCTCCAGGGTATTCTGCTAATACTATTTCATTCTTCTAATTTGCTCATATTTAATCAAATAAGCTGAATGAACAGTCAAGTTTAATGTTTTGGCCAACATGAATAATCTTTTTATAAAATAAAAATTAAAAAAAAAATACTTATAGAGAGCTGTGATGTTGATGTTTTTTTCTTCAAACATGTTTAATTATCAAACATAATTTACCTTCATTTAGCTGATTAAACCAATATTAGTGCATTGGAAGTGAGAAAGTGTACCTCACTGAGTGATTGGCCCAGTCCTTCAGATATTTTTCTGTATGTGGCCCTCAGGAGAAAAAGTTTGGACACCCCTGCCTTGTGTAAATCCACAAAACTCATATCTACTGGATGAGTATACTCCCATTCCCGCTCCAGCAATGACAACGGCTCTAGTAATGACCGGACACATGGTAACATATTAAGGCCCAGCTATCGCACAGTTGCCTGTGTCTTTGTGGTTCTTCAGAAGTTGCTTTCATTTTTTATGTAGTGACCCAGTTAAATTATTTTTTGGGTGTACCAGCAGACAGCCTAAAGTGGTGCTGTTCAGGGCTAAAAGCAACCCCCCCCCTGCTTTGTTCCCTTGATCTGGTCACCAGTTCTGAGCCACTGCAGACAATGGAGAGCGGTGGAATATGCTAAAGCAGGTTTGCTGTCGTGCCTCCGCCTGACTGAACTCATTTCAGGGATGATTTGCTTTGACTGATATGAGCTGTCTGGATTACTGTTGAGTCTCTTTGTTCCTGGTGGGGAAAGGGGTCAAAACAAGCTCCTGAAGCTTAGCACTTCCACATAACATGCCCTCAGATTTAAATTTTAACACCCGAGCTGTGATCACATCTGTGTCCCTGCCCTTTACACCATTTCATGTCTCTGCTTGAGTTCCTAGGAGGAGCAGATTTAGATCTGCTTTCTTGGAGTTAACAGAAAAAATTCCTGTTGTGAATGCAAACTTCTTTTTAGCAGATATTTAAATGAGCTGATTTTCATGACTTTTGTTTGTGTCGGTCTCCAAAGACTGATATTTTTTAACGAACAAATACATGTCATAGCTGACATGCATTTATTGACTTCTTTACACAAACCTGTAGCCTATAGTCAATAGTCTAATATTTAATAGCAAAATGTGACCTTTTTTGTTAACCTTTTCTCTCACTGGCACCTTGTTTCTTCACCTCGCTCCCTGTGACATCCTCCCATTGCATCCTAAATTTGGATGTGCCTTATTTCGTCCTGCAGTGTGTGAATTAGCAGTCTCTTTATCTTACCCAGGCTCTGACCTCATCTTAAATTGCTAGCACACATTCACTAGCTGAAATTTGCATAGACATTGCTGGCCCATCAGGGCATGCCTACTTAAATATGTTCAGAAGTCACAGCATATTAGGCAGCATGCCCCACCGTCCACCGTCCTTTTCCTCATAACCAAACAGCAGTTTGCCTGCTAATGTGCTTTCTCCACAGATGGAGTTATCAGTTCAGCAGAGTCATTAGTGAGTTTTGCTTTGAAAGTCTCAACATGGAGAAAGTGGTATTCAGCAGAACCTGAAACATCGACCTGAATTGCCTTACATTTATTTCTCTTGTTATTTCTTCACAAATCTTTTTGTCAGTACCAAGACTGATTGATTAATTGACAACTGATGGGCCATAGGAGGGTGGGGCTTCAGCTCTTGGCCCTCACTAAAACTCACCAAAACTCTTTATCAGCTTTTGCTGAATTGAGAATAAGGTCTTTGGGATTTGTGACAAGGCACGTGACCTCAGACCTCTGTCACGCTTATACATGTTTGTGTTCAGGTATCAGGGTTGTTTTATATATTTTCAGCTGTGACTTTTGGGCAGAGTAAAAATTATGTGGGATATGGATGAGTGATATGAAAACAATTATTATAGGTTTTATTAAGAGAAGTCATGTTCAGAATTTTTTTTTGTATGCATTTTGCTAATTCCACATACACCATAATTCTATTAGATGGTCACTGTATAACACTGAAGTTGGATTTTCAGTACAGTCTCTTACATCTTTCATGTGTGATGTTTTGGTTTTATTTTTTATTTTTTGTGATTGCTGTGTGCTACAAATGATGCGTGGTGTGGATACATTTCTGCACAATTTCCCAGTCAATTTATTGTTATTGGTAAATGTATGTTGATTACTTAATCAAAATGTAGGGTTGTGATATTAATTATACAATATTAAATATTTTGGTATGACCATGGGTTATGTTTATTTACTTATTTATTTCCTGTGAATAATTTACTGAGTGGTAGTGAAGTCCTCTCTGCCAGCGGGAGGTGCTGCTCCTCTTGTGTGTCCCTTTTTGTTTCCAGATGTTGGTTGGAGAGCTGATCAGGAAGTTTTAAAGGGAGTATTATACCACCATAAACCTTCTGTGAAACAAGCAGTTCCAAACCTTTTTCTCCTGTTTTTGTGTTAGGGAGGCAGGAAAGTTTCCTGTAGGTTCTTTTGGGCATGTCTTTTTGTTTTGGGTAAGTAAGGTGCTAAAACGTATGTTTTGTTTGTTTTGTTGGCCTTGCTCACTAAAATAAAACTACCTGTTTTGGAAACACTGAATTTGTGAAGGACTACATACTGAGGTGATATTTGTCTCTTGAGGTTGGAAAAGGGGGGATCCGTTATGTGTTGCTTTCAGGTTACCCCTGGCTGGAGCGTAACATGTTACAAAGGGATCTTTACTCTGGTTAAACTGAAGGACTCAATGTTTGTTTCATGTTGTTGGTCCAAACAGGGTGTTTCTGTGCCTATGGCATGCTTTTACATTGAATACAATGCCGGTGGAAAGGCAGCTTCAGAAATGACTGCCACCACAGACTGCTGTCTTTGTCTGTGTGATGGAATTGTCAATTCACCTTGTATAAGTTCATTCATAAAATATTTCAACGTAAGCCATAGGAATTACATAGTCTCTGAGTCTAGCTGGTGCAATTTTCTTAAGCAGTGTGGGAAAAAAGCTGGGGGAATCATTCAAAATAAAGGCTCTAAGGAGACATTTCCCGGGCACTGACTTAACCAGAAAAAAAAGAACAAAAGGTACAGTCAAGCCTGAAGTTCTTCATACACTTGGCAGATTTTGACTCAGTTACCTTTATTCAACCAGCCAGTTTTTCTTGTTTGGAAATGACAGGCTTCTCCCAGAAGATAAGATAATGCACATGAAGCATCACTGTGGAAGAAAATATTTCTCAACTTATTTACATTTGAACAAAGTGCTATGTCCAAAGTTATCCAAGCCCTTGATATTGCTGACCATTTCTTTGCATGTCTCTGCTGGCAATGTTGCCCATTCATCTTAGCGTTCGCTCCAAAAACAGGGTGGAGCGTCTCCTTGCCATCACCTTGATCTTGAGCTCACTCCACAGATACAAGTGGATTCAAGTCAGGACTCTGGCGTGGCCACTGCATAAAGGTTAATGTCTTTGTCTGCCAACCATTTCTGCAGACTGCCTGATGTTGTTGTATAGAATCTTGATGTATTATTTTTTTTTTCATGGTGACATTCACTGAAATTATGTTCCCCGGTCAACTAGCTGAAAAACACCAACAAAGCATTAGGTTCCCACATTGGGTATGGTGTTCTTGGGTTTATAGGCTTCTCCTTCATTATGCCAAATAAAGGAATGAAGGATTGTTGTGGCCAAATAACACATATGTGCATCGTTCAGATGAGGCTTTTATGACTGATCTGAAGAAGTAACGTCCTCCTTGTCCCTTGCTGTGGAGCCCAGCAGTGTGAAGTGTCTGTTGGACTGTCTGCCTTGAGATGTTGACATTAGCAAAGCCCAAACGCTGCAGGATGGCCTTGGTAGTGATCATTTCATTCTTTCTCACCTCCCCCACGATCCTCCTGTTCAGCACAGGTGTTGCTTTTGCCTCCCAGTCTTGTATGGTATTCACGAGAATTTGCAAACATTTAGACCAAACTTTGTTTTTGATGGATAATCAGTTCATTCAAGAAAATATGTTGTCGTGATAGGCAGCTTGAGCTACAGATGTTATCACATTCATTTGTGCACTTTACAATGACAGCAAAACAAGAGTAGTCGACTATTGATAAGGATTGAAGCTGCGGGGCACAAATACAGTGGCAACTGTAACTTAATGCCATAAAACAATTAGAATATTTCATGGTCTTTGTTGAACAAATCCATTAACTTCCATAGTACTGGAAGAAAAATGGAGGGAACCCTTGTGTTTAATAACTGATCATAACTCTATTAGGCTGCTGATGAGAATTTATAAAGCTGCTTCAGGTCATCTGTATTATTAGGATGTCTGGTGTGAATGGCTCTTTTGAGACCATTCCACAGCATTTTTATTAAATGGACTGAATTGAACTGACACTCCAAAAGGCCATTTTTTTCTTTTTAACCATTCTGATTTACTTAAGTGTGATTGTATTGCGCCACACAAATTCCATTGAAGTTCAGTATGCGAACGTCCACACTGACATTATCCTGTATGACACCTTTATAAACTAAAAAAAAGGGAATTAGTCTTCCCTTGAGGATGTTAAGCAGTTCAGTTCAGGAGCAAAACTTACCCAAATCGTTTTTTCCTTCCATCGTACTTCACACTTGGGTTAAGTTAAGTTCTTATGTTGGTATGCTGTGCCCTTTTCACGACATACATAGTGATTTATTCTAATCTTTGTGAAATTTACAATGTTGAAGCACCAGAACTGGAATTTTCAGATTAATAAAACATGTTTGAAGTAAATGTTTGACTTATTGTTGTCGCTTCAAGAAAACACACAGGTAACAGTTGTGAATGAAAGATGTATTAATTAACAACCTTTTTCAAATAACTAAATAGCTGCAGGAGTTTTAGTGAGCATATGATAACGATGATTATACAGTTGAGTTCATAATGAGAAAAGATATTAATGCAAAAAAAAAAAGAGAATAAATAAATGAAAGAATAGTAAACTAGTAATACGATCTGAAGCATGTGACTAGTTACAAAAATTTATTTTTGGATTTGCAAGATACTTCTGGTTATTAATTTCTTAAGAACTTGTGTAAGTCTAGCAGATTTCAGCTGACTTCCCATGCTGCTGTGTTAGATGCTGGCATTGCAGATGTGCTTATCCAACGGGGCGTTCGAGCAGCACAGCTCTGTTGTGAGGTCCCAGCAGTCAGCTAAGCTCCCAGGGGACCAAAGGTAATGTTTCACTGAGCTGATGGGAGATCTGGCAAGAGCCCTGGCAGTGTCCCTTTAGGGAAGGAGGGAAGTAGACCTTAAAAAGAGGAAGAAGCGGTTGTTGATCTCAGGCTCTTGGATACAGTCACACAACAAGCTGTTGATTCCACTGTGATTTGTGTTAATTAATAATTATCTCCTGTTAATTATTATATATATTTTTTACTCCTCAGGCGCAGGGCTGCTGCATCAACTGTGTCCACCTTGACCCATATAATCATCACGACGTCATTAGTTATGCACCACCAGACTTATTCTGACTCAAACTGTTTGTTTGTTTTTTTCTCAAGGGAGAGAGGTGGCTGTCGTTTGTGTCATGTACCTCATGGATAGCTATGCTGTAAAACAGACAACTAAACACTTGATTTGATTTAATGCACCTAGTATTTAGAATACACTGAGAATTATATTTAAGAAATATCAACACCACTTGGGGGCAATATAGGTCCATGGTCGAGATTTTAGTGAATCATAATTATCTACCTTCAGATTTCTATGTTGTACAGGTATCAGAGCAAGACTAATTTACATGGAAGTACATAATAAGCATAAGCTATATTAAGAGATGAAGTCTGTTGTGACATTGCCATCATGGGAATTTCTAGCAGGGAAATTATAAAGAGTACATTATGCTGACAAGGTCACACAAGTTCAAATTAATCCACCGGGTCGGAGACGGATACTATAAAAAGAAGGAATTTATTTCACAAGCAAAAAAAAAAAAAAGAGAGAAAGAAAATAAAAAATACTCAGTATAAAGCTAAAATTTAAGGAACACCAGGAATTAACATAAGGGGAGATTTAGGAAGTGAACAGGAGGCTGGAGCTTATCTCAATGGTATGGGATCGCGAAGGGGAAGGGTTCACAGTCCAAACACCCATGACACTGCTCACCAATAAAAAGCAATAGTGAGGAAAATGCCATAGGGGACTGGACTGCCACCTGATGTACACAGCACATGGAAAAAGAAGAAAAGAGCTTTTGAAACATGGCCATGAGGTTAATACAGCCCTGGTGAACAAACAAGCAAAATAAAAAACAAAAACGAAAACACTGGTCAGTGTAGTTAAAACCCACTTACTTTTATCGACACATTACTCACATTCCATTGACACATCAGATACAAAACCTAAATATAACTATGAAATGGAGTCTAGATAACATAAATACATTTTAACTTAACTTAAAAAAGAAAGAAATGCAAAGGATGAGTAACAAACTAAAAACAGCATGTAAACTTAGAAAGAAAGTAAAGCAGCTGGGCCCAGTCCTCAGAGGGGAGAGCCAAGACTTAATGGAGCGGGCTTTGTTGGTTTTGGCTGTCCTGCCAAAATCATGGCCTAACACAGATGTGACGGCCACACCTGCAGCCACACAGTACAATGGCAGTAACCTTTTTGCTTTAAGTTCCTCTTTCATCTCATATAGATATATAAATGACTGGACACATTGATTTCATATAATACACTTGACTTCAGTTATCTGTTTGGGTGCACACATTTAGTTAACTTGCAATACAACATTTTTCTGTATTTTCTTCAAGTTGTTTTTATCATTGTGTTTATCAAGTTCTCTTTAGGTTACCAGTTCCTTGGGGTTACTGCTGAGGCGTCATCCTGGCTGGCAAAGGGAGACTCAGCTGAATCACTCTCTGTCTTAAGAGGGCGATTGCTAATTGGGATGTAACATGCTCCCCCTGCAGCGTGGCAGGAGAAATAATTTTGTTTCGCTTTCTTTATTCCAATCGCAGTATATTTTCTTTCAAATAGTATCCCTATTTTGTAGTTTGTTTAGATTTCCTTTGACTGGCATGTGTCATTGCCATGTGTTTCTAGCAATTTGTCTGCAAATGATTTACTGTTTAACCTCCCTTCTGTGTGAAAATGGCCTGATCAGCCACTAAACATATAAGTCCCCCTTTCTTCTGTTTACCCAACTGCTCTGCTTAAGTATAGTTTAGTTCTGTTCTTTTCAATGTTTTTGTTATTTCTCTTGCTTTTTGGGGAAATATATCTCTCTATACATAAAAAGAAAATACTTTTTTCACCGAGAAGCCTGTGTCTTTCTCTATCAATCTGCTCTGTCCCTCACAACAGACATAAACACAGCAGCAAATCCAAAAGCCAAAACAGCGCCAGCTATGAGTGTGTGGTGGCCGGTGGTCATGGACTAAACTGCAGCTAAAAAAAATTCAAAAATGAATATCACACTGCAGCAGAAACAAATAATCGGCTGTCAACCATGTGACAGACATTACGGTATAAGGCATGTAACACCATCTAACCATATGGACCAAACTACTGTAGGACACCACTTTCTGCTCTCAGTGACCTGAGAAAAGAGACATTATTAGAGGTGTTTTACAAGAGAGTCTATGTCCAGCCGTATTTCTCCCAAAAATCTTAAAAAAACCCCAACACAAACCAAACATGAAACAGGCTGCAGAACGTACAGAACATTCATTACAGTCAGCATTCAGTGTACACTGAATGCTGACTCATGAGTCTGGGAAGTCTTGTATTAGCTAATATCAGCAGAAAGCTAATGCGATGAGCTACAATAAGGTAAAAAAAAAAAAAAAAAAAAAATCTATATTAAAGATTTGTGCAACTCTACTGGCTAGCTTGATGCCTGTTGGCCATGCAAATGACCATCAGTAGGTCAGAGATATTCATTTAATCCAGGACGACATGGCCTCTGCAAAGAAGCGCAAGTTCGGCGAGGAAAACTGTCAGTTCAACTCAGGGTGGACGGGTCAGTTTTGTTTTATTTTGACAGACCATGCCAAAGCTTAACCAATATTATGCTGGTTATGCAGGTTGCATCCTTGCAAGTTTGTAGAACCTTTGCAAAAGTTGCAGTAGCTTCAGAAGTTTTAAGGCATGATGAAAAAACAGGAAAACTGTTGCAGAGCTTAAACAGGTGCCGCTGTCAGCTAACACAGCAACCAGAAGAGTTTTAGTGTGTTTTTCAAGTCCTCCTATCGATTTGAAGGAAGCTGAAGCTGTATTACACTCATCCTGTGACCAAACCAATATGGAACAGCTGTCTTTGTTCACAGGATATTTTGATGGTAGGTTATTTCAGGAATTGTTGTTTTGTTTGCTTCCTCTTCCTGGGCACGCAACCAGGGAATAATCTTCCACAATTTGACACAGTTCTTCAAGAAGAATGGCTTTGATGCACGCGAAATCATGTCAGTTGTCATGGATGGTGCTCCATTGCTGGTGGGACACAGCAAAGCTTGGTGAGCAAGCTTTCCACAGCTAACACTGCAGTGCAACAATATTTCACGGCATTATTCACAAATTATTAGTGTTGCGTGCTAACCTAAGTGGAGAAGATAGGTGATGGATGTCCTGACAAAACTGGTAACTTTGTTTATAAGAGCCATATCATGTCACACAAGAGCTTGTGTCTAGAAAGAGACATTCATGGAAAAGTTTCATTTTCCACATCTCCAGGAGCATTATGAGGAAAGTGAAATGCATTAAGATCCTGCGATGAATGATTCTGTGTTGAGCCA
>JAOWBC010000539.1:22111206-22122466 GCA_028566105.1 Hypoplectrus providencianus | reverse complement strand
AGGTGAAGTGTTGCAGGCTAAAGATTGTTTAAGCAGATATGGAGGGTCTGCTTTTCTGTCTAGCCCCAGGCGAAAGGTCAACCATTAGTAATTTAGGGCCTTTGAAGAGGGCTTTACTATCTCGTACAAAGATCTTCTGACCAGTTGAAACTAAAAAAGGAATCTTGCAGTAAACCAGACAACTTACACAAACACCATATAAGGAAGTGTGACATAATGCGAAAGCTTTGGTTGGCAGCTGACGTCCCACATTGACCAGAGAGAAGTCCAATCAGAATAGTCGTGGGTGGACCCACACCCAGAAGAAAAATGTGAATGAGAAAGTATCTGGTCATTCTGTATTTGTGTCCTGGGGTGGACATTGCAGAATCCAGCACTGCAATTGGCTATATTCTTTCAAGAAATTGTAAACTTTATTTAGTTGTTCTGAGGTTGTTGGTTTTTTTTTTGGGGGGGGGGAGTAAAGAAAAATGAACCGGGCAGAGGGTGGGGGGCTTTAAGGGCCCCATGTCTAACAAAAGACAGAAAGACTCATTATTAAAGACCATAAGCATTGCTACTCTAATATAATTACATCTGCTGGTCTGATATATATTTTACCTTCTTTGTCCAGGTTCATCAGGGTCGGTGGCTACAGAATGCTAAATTCCTGGCTCACCTACTCCAAATCCACCAACAATACCCCCCTGCTGCAGCTTATCCTGCTCACTCTACAGAAGCTGCCTCTCAAAGTGGACCATCTCAAACAGGTACCGTTTCAGTTTATCCACCATAACGCTCCTTCTGTGAGCTTCGTAGTGTATGGTCAAGCTTTTGTTTTTTACTTTTGGGTTTGGTATGTGAATCAAGCAGGCCCCTATGTCAACCTTCTAGGTACCTCTTTTTTGACCCACCCCCATAATGGGAAACATCTGTGTCCCCTCTTAGTTATACAAAAACAACCTTGCTATGTATAGGCCTGTAAAGGTGGATACAGAGGGAGATTCTTTTTGGCAATTCTCATGCAGGCAAACCATGGTGCCTGAGATGCTGTACTCATCATTAATAAACTTTTTATACATGTTAACAAGTCAGTGTCAGCTGAGAATCTTTTCATGATTTTCACTGTGGAATAAACTAAAGCTTCACAGGCAACATCTGATTTTCTGTTTCTGCCTTTTTCTTTTTCCAGAACAACACAGCCAAGCTGGTGAAGCAGCTGAGCAAAAGTGCAGAAACTGAAGGTATATAACCATGGAGTAAAGAATATATATATTTATTCATATAATACATTGTGTGTATGGCACTAATATACATATATCTAAATTTTAGAGCTGAGGAAGTTGGCATCTGTCCTCGTAGAAGGCTGGATGGCTACAATCCGCTCTCAGAGTGTCTCAAGCAGTGGCAACTCTCCTGCTGGTACGGATCAATCCACTCACTTTAAATGTCTGTCTGTACTTCACATGGCATTTACCTGTAACAGCAACTAACACACTCTGTACTTCTCTACTAGATAAGAAGAAGAAAAAGGACGAGGGCAAGGTGCCTGTGCGGGATGTGAAGGAAAAGAGTGGAGATGAGGAGAAGAAGAAAGAGAAGCCGAAAGCTCATGCACCCAGCCACGCAAAGATCCGCTCCATAGGTAAAGTTAGCGTTATGAGCAGCTAGTAGTTGTCCTCTAGTGTTATAATAAACTCAGTTCTGTATGAAGTAATGTGTTTTATGTTGTGTAGGACTGGAGATGGACACTCCTAACCCCACGCCTGCTAAGAAGACACCTACTGCCCCACAGCTGGGTGACAAGTACAACATCAAGCCTCCAGTCCTCAAGAGGCCGAGGTACTGTGCCTCTCGGTCTCTTGTTAGTGCAGCGGCATTCATTCAGCTAGCTCATTACCGCCCTCAGGGGGGTGATAATAGTACTTATGTGTTTCCTTTTCTGCTCATCTTTTTTTAACAGCTCTGGTGCATCAGATGCTCCACCTCTGGAGAAAAAATACAAACCTCTTAATACCCCCTCAAACTCTGCCAAAGAGATCAAAGTCAAGATTATTCCAGCACAGCGTAAGTTTAAGCAAACATTCAAAGAGAAGATCACACGCAAACACAATCTATTAAAGACACGATAATGCTGCTTCCACTGGAATGATCAGTGTTTTTTTGTCGTCGCTGCAGCAATGGAGTGCACAGGGTTCCTGGATGCTTTGAATTCTGCCCCAGTGCCCGGCATCAAGATCAAAAAGAAGAAAGCTAGTACCAGCGCTACAGCTAATACCAAGGCCGTCTCCCCAACGTCGAACAAGGTATTCACCGATCTCAGGAGATGTTGACGTACTGATTTTGGTTTTGGAATCTCTTTAGGTTTATTCTTCATCTTCAGATAAATGCTTATTGGTTTTAGTTATTTTTTGTAGTATGTATTTTAGGTTTGTTTAAGTCGACCAAAGTCATTACATTTTAATACATTTTTAATCAGATGTTTTCTCTCTAAGACAGTAATGTTGCCAGCTAGATTTTTAATTGGTCTCACTGACAGATGTCCTTGTTATATGTTTTCATCATATTATCTAGTTGTCATGACTCTAAATAAATTAAACACTACATACAATACAACACTCACAATGTGGTCTGTTTCACTTGAACCTAATATTATAGACTTGACTATGACTCAGTCTCCTCATGCAAGACCTTCCTAGAATTAAGAACTTTTAGCTCACAACATCGATGTCTTTTCACACAAAATATCCTGATGATCGTGGTGTTAACCAGTCCTCCCCCATATTCCTCTCTGTCCTCAGGTGAATCCATTTGACAGCAAACTCTCTGCGTACTCTTCATCCTCCGTGAAACCGTCATCTCCAGAAAATGCTGCTTCTATCACTCCTGTTGATGAAAACCAGGAGCCAGAGCAGCCTGGGACCCCGGTTCCTTCAGAGGAGACTGAGGTTTCTGATAACGGTAAGGTCCTCAAAAACTCCTGTCCAATGGTCTGATGATGATAGTTTAATGAGTTTCTTTTATATATTATCTTCTGTTTTTCTAGTAACAGTGTCCTCACATATTTCTTTATCATTGTCTCTTCTTATTTGTAGGTGAGAAGCCAAACGCTCTTGCAGAACCACGTGGAGAAGAAGAGAGCTTGACCAAAAAGGGTAAGAAGAAGAAGACAGTTCACTGGGCTGAGGAGGAGCAACTCAAACACTACTTCTACTTTGACCTGGATGAAACAGAAAGAGGTAAGGCATGGTTGTCTAAATGGCCAGCATCTCTAAGTTTTACATTAACACTTTTTAAGACATTTACTACCTGTAACGAATATGACATATATATTAAGTTATTACACTTAATCCACAGTCAATGTCAACAAGATTAAGGACTTTGGTGAGGCTGCCAAACGAGAGCTAATGATGGACAGACAGACATTTGAGATGGCCCGTCGGCTCTCCCACGACACCATGGAGGAGAGGGTCCCCTGGAGTCCACCAAGGCCTCTGACGCTTACTGGCAGCCTGGTCACCCCAGGGGCAAACAGCACGGAGAAAATGACCCAGAGAGACCGCGAAATGGGCATCCTGCAGGAGATTTTCCTCAGCAAAGAGAGGTAGGATATTAGTCAAAGACAGCTGTGTCTATAGGCTTTCTAAAAATGTTTATGCTTATATGTAATAGGGTTTAAAAAAAATGTATGTGGGATAGAAATGCGAAAAAAAAAGATGAGACAGTGTTCAAAATACATATGAACCTTTGGTCCTTTGCATGTTTATTATTAAAATTCTTGATATAATTTAAGCATAAGTAGTAAGGGTGTGGCCCTGCTCTGTATGCTAATGATTTACCCTCCTTCACCATCACCAGTGTGCCCGATAGTCCACATGAACCAGACCCAGAGCCCTATGAACCCATGCCTCCTCGGCTCATCCCTCTAGACGAGGTAAGTTCACCGGAAACACACACATTTGGGCTCTGACATTGTATTTTATTATAAACATTCTGTGTATTACGGTGCCTGTTAACCTGTTGGTGTGGTGTATCTGCAGGACTCCTCCATGCTGGATGATGGCTATGTTGAGCCCATGGACACCACTTCCCAGCGGGGCTCTGCCATGGCCCAAAACGAGAGCTCCAAGCTGCCACCAGTCCTGGCAAACCTCATGGGCAATCTGAGCACCAGCTCTCGCAGCCCACAGGCCACAAACACTGTCAACAACCCCGTGCCTCCCACCGTCAACGTACAGGAGCTGCTCTCATCCATCATGGTGAGAGTGGAGTCGGCACCAGAAGCTGGATCTCATGCAGTTTCTTTTGTTACATTCCAAAGATTGGTTTACTAAGTTTATAACAAAGTACACACACATTTTTTAAAATGAAATTTCATGATTTACTGCGCAATCTCAGCAGCGGCTGGATGCAAAAGCACCAGTTGGAGTCGTTCTTTAAAGCTAATGCATTTCTGTCTCTTGTCAGGGTGCTTCTGGTAACCAGTCCACTGAAGACTTGATCAAGCAGCCCAACTTCTCAGACAAGATTAAACAGCTGCTGGGCTCCCTGCAGCATACCCAAAATCAGAACCAAGGTGGAACTCCACCAGGTAAACTTCTTCCTCCATCATTGTACTCCATCTCTACCGCTCCCGTAACATGATGTCCACCTGTTTCTTCTGTCTTTCATTGTTATTTAACCTGCATTTCACTTTTTCAGTCAACCAGGGTTTGCTGGGACACGGTCCAGGCATGAACAACATGAACATGCACATGCAGATGCCCATGAACGGTGGGTATCCACCCAACAACCCACCCGGTGGTCCTCGCTTCAACCACCCTCCACCACCTCACAACCACGGGCCCCCTTACAATGCCGGCGGGGCCCCGCGCATGATGGGCCCGCCGCCAGGCCAGGGCAGAGGAGAAAATGGCAACTACTGGGGAGATGACTCTATGAGAGGAGGGCCTCACAGAGGGGGGCACTTCCACAGAGGAGGACGGGGCCGAGGTGGAGAGCCAGGCTTCAGGGGCAGAGGACGAGGAGGGCCCAGAGGAGGACACAACAACATGAATGGTATGTTGGACCTAACCCTCTATATCCTAAAACATTCGCCACAGCGAGCAGTAAAGTCTCACAAAATACCTTAAGAAGGGTGAAATATACAGTTGTTAATAACTTACACATTACTAACTCAGTCAGTACAGCAGTCATGTCATACACACACTCTGCTGCAGCTCATTGTTGGTGACAAGTCATTGATTTCTGAAACAACAGTTGACAGTTGAGACAGTTCTAGAGCTTTTGACCTGACTGCATGGTCCTCGTCAGCAGACTGTGCTCACCTGCCAAAGAACTCTGGATGTAAGGAGGAAATGCCCCCAATATCTTTTTAAAGAGAGTTGATTAAATAAGCTCATTACTGAGCCTATGAAATATATCTCAACTCAAGGGCCAGTTCCTCACTTTTGCCAGAGCTTTAAGCCATCACTGATTATGACTCAATCCATCTAAAATAAATATATACTACTATAGACAACTCTAAATCACTTTCACAGACATGCCTCTCTGTAGTTTATTTAGATGCAGAGCTGACCTCTGTGTGAGAGCTCACAGCATATAGTGTGCAACGTGATTGTAATGCAGTTGTGTTTCTTCCTATCAGATATGTCCAAGAGGCCTGTGTGTCGTCACTTCATGATGAAGGGAAGCTGCAGGTACGAGAGCAACTGCGCTTTTTACCACCCTGGAGTAAACGGACCGCCACTGCCCCCCAACCACCCCGCTAACACCCAACACAACCAGCACCCACAGCATGGACACTAGGTGACACTGCTGCAATCCTGGGAACAACTGAGAACTTTTGGCCCTAAAGAGAGATCGACGATAATGTTGTGTCCTCCACTGAATAGAAATGTCTGTGAAGGCATTCTGTAGCAGTGAGCCCTGCTCACCTGGGAAAGACAAGAGTGGGACGGAGGGACTCCAAAGTCTCTGAGATGATCACTGATGGGACAGTCTGTTTTTATTGTCATCAATTTTAACAGTGAGACTGACACAACCCACCACTCTTCACCACTGTGTCTGAGTTGCTGCAGCAAACGGCCTATCTGCTCTGTCACTTTCACTTCGTGAACATGGTCCTCCATGTAGAAGTCGCCTACTCAGCAGAGGGCTTTCCACACAATTGCTTCCTTTTGATTTTTGGCTGTTGTACTGTGTAACTTCTTGTCACATGACTTTCATATTCCCTTCAGTTTGGCTACTTGATGGGTCAAGTTTATGGCTAAGTGTCAGATTTGACCCAGACATTTAGGAAGCACTTTACTAAGAAAATGCCAACAGAGATGACTGATTTAAACAAGGATGGATTATAAACTACATAGTATTTAAACAGCTTTATGGAGCAAATCTGAAAAATGAGCTCTGCTGAACTATTTGAACAGCAAGCATTTAAGAGGATGTGAAAAAAACAACAGCAGTGTGCATTATATTTCCGCTCTGCTTCAGCAGCTCATGGTGAAACTGTTAACCAGGTGTGTGCGTGTGTGTGTGTGTGTGTGTGTGGCATGACAATCTCTAATTTCAAACATGCCATGGTCCTGTCAGAAGAGCAGCTACTCCCTGATCTCAGATCTGAACCCAGGAGGGGTTTGTTTGTCAGTGTTAAGAGTCAGATGAATGAAAAACTAAGTCTCAGCTATATCGAGTGTTTTCTGTGAAAACAATGACCCTTATGTCTCTTGTGGGACTGCAAGAATGTTTTTTTTTCTCCCTTCACTCAACATGTTTTTTTTGTTTTTTTTTATTTTGATGCAATCTTTATTATGTTGGCCCTTTTTAGGATGTGCTCAATTATTTGTCAATATGAAATGTTTGTAAGAATACAAAATCTGCATTCACATGGTCAAATTTTTTGTTTAATTCTTTTGTACAGTTTATTGAATAAATGTCCAAACATTAATGTGCTGTGTTTTATTTGGAACTTGGACTGCTGAGAGCAGCATTTTGCAAAGAATTCCAGGAAAGCACCTTAACAACATGGGAGGCGCATTAATGTTGCACTATTCTCCGCCCAGTCAGATAGGGGGCAGCATTTCACCTCCTCCTCTCTGTGTATAGCACATCAGTCATTTCTACTCTTCAACACAAACTGGTATTCAACACATGGTAGTTAATTCAGCTGAACATACAATGTGGCAGTGCTCCACCTGCCTAAATTATATTTAAATCCTCTTTCAAGTTTGAGATTATGCATCACTTTATCACTGCATTAGCTCAAATAATAAATGCTTTGCTCCACTCATACAGACTGCTTACTGCGTCAGGTTTTTGCACTATTAGTGCTCTAAATAGTAAGATTTTAGTGGAAATGCATGTTTGGAAGTACTGAGCATAAGGTTAAATAAATTAGGTTATGCTTGTGATTTTACTGGACATAGATCGAGAGCCTGTAAAGGGATGTGTAGATATAGCATTGCTGTTATTAAATGTGGACCCAATTACTGTAATATATAAAGGACTTTCTAAGTATTTCTATGCTTTGTTCATAATGAAGGGGGGGAGTAATGTAAAGAGTATTCCTCTGACCCTGGTATCTGTTTCAAAGCATTTTGCATTTCAGTTTGATGTAAACACAATGCTGGTGTTTGTACATGAATATGACCCACATTTTTCATGTGCACATGCCAATAATGTCCTTGTGATGACTTGTTTTATGATTCTCACACATTTCATCGAGTCAATATTTAAATAATCCAAGGTTTATGAAATACCTACAGAACTAATGACGTTTACTGCTGAACTAAATCACAGAGGTGAACAGTGTGTAATTGATGATTGATGTTATCTGTATATATATATTTGTATGTGATATATTTCACATTTTGCTTTTTTTAAACAGATGACATTGACAAGTGTACTTGAAATCAAATCTCAACTAAGTTTGGAAAGTTTTAGGTGTTATATCAACATATTTTATGCAACTAATTGTTGTCACAACATATGATGAAGAATAACATAGTCCATCCTTTGTCAAACTCAAATAGACTTTATCCCTAAACACCACACCACAGATCATGTATGTAAAATAAATTAGGATTTTACATGTTCACATATTTTATTGACCCCAGAAAACCTTTTAATGCCTTTGGCATGAATGGCTCCATTAGTGACTTCTTTGTGGGGAAGAGGGCAAAATGTATTATCTGCCAATGTAGGTTGAAAAATGTGTTTCCTGCAGACTAAGTGACATTTAAACTTTACATGATGAAAGCATATTCTCTGACTTGTTGGAATATACTAAAATAACTGGTGTGGCTCCAAAAGTATTAAAGTGTCCTTCTCCAGCATGCGAGATCCGATCTGATGCATCATCGTTGTGAACAGTAAAGACTGCCGGTTGAACCAGATCCTCCTGGCTCCTCTCTTCTTCTACCACATGCATGAGACTAACACTAACAGATGTCCAGCAGAATCTTTACATGCATTGGTGTATTTCTCTGAATGTGTACACTATAGCTGCACAGTTGAATTAAGCAAATACCCATTGATATTTTATATTTAAAGGTGAGAACTTTTTTTCATCACTTTAAAAATAGCCACAAAGAGCCCTATTTCACAGATGATTCCAAGGAGAACCACCATTCTCCTCAGCTTGAATCATGGTAGGGTCCGTTGTTGTGCCAACTGCAGTCCTGCTACAAATATCTCTGCTGTTTCTTTTACTATTACTGTGACTGCATCCTATTCCTTCTACATAACTACTCCCCTACCATGTTAAAGGGTTTTTTCCCAGTCTGTCAGAGGAGTTAAAGGACATATCCTTGGGCCATAACCGGAAAAACAAGCCGTAAGTCAAACTGGCTTTTCAGGTTACTGTGCAATAAAAGCAACGTCACAATTAGAAAAGGTTAAGCTGATTATTAACTCAATGAAACATTAAATAAAAAGTCCTATGAACGCTTGGTTTTTTTTTTTTCAATTCGCATTTTTTAGTGACTCTTGTTGTCTGTTCAGTTCCAATAATATGACTCATGACCAAATTCTCCCAATAAATCAGTTTCTTTCCTCTTTAGAAATACAGCAGGTTCTCATAACTTGGAGCTTACTTTTTAAGGTTTTGACTCATCTTTAATCACTTCAATCTGTCCCTGTATAAATACAAAAATGAAAACTAGAATCTTAATCACACAAAGGCCCATGTTCACCTGCTTGTCCTGGTTAGATTTGTTGGTTTTAACTGATGAGATGAACATCTTATCTGATTTTTTGATGAAGTTTAAGGAGTAAAACACAGATAAAGAAGTTCTGCATATACACCATGACAGACTGTAACTATAACATATTTAATATTGTACAATGAACCCTGTGCCACTGAGAGATCTGTGATGTGTTTCACTACTAATTGACGCCCCTTTCTCAAAATCGTTGTTTGTACATTTGGGGTGGTTGGTTTGTTTTGTCACCATTGGTAAATTTTTTATTCAAATAGCCACCCTGCCTACGTCCATTTTTGGAAAGTATGGGAAGTTATTGTCTCCAATCCTAGGATTTATTCCTTCTATCTGTCCAGAAAGTCAGGAATGATTTGGGAAAAGAGGCATTTTAGTATGCTGCCTTCACTGCCTGGAATCTGGGTCTTCCAGAACTGCTTTCATCGGGTGCTTTTTTTGTTGGTCATTAATGCCTCTGATATTTTGTTTATGTATCTGCCATAGAACACTGCATTAATTAAAAAAAAAAAACAAAACAAAAAAACCATATATAGGTACTTCAGTTGGTAACACTGAAGATACAGAAATACTATTTAAAACCAACTCATTTATTTGGGAAATACTTTAATTTAAGAGTAACGACTGAAGTAAGACAGTTAACACATTCATTTTTAACTGTGTAATTGTTCTTTTTTTATTTTTTATTTTTTTTCAGCGTAATGTGTTCTGTGATTGCGTCTCAAAATAGTTAATTGTGATAGACTCTTGAAAAGGGGAAATCTTAGTTTGTCTTTCTTATGGTTACATAAAAGTGAGATTTCAAAAATGAAACGTATGCCAATCCAGCGACAAAAATCAACATGAATTCATGCTGTATACACAGACATGGTGGCAGGTATGTCATTTCACTTTCCCTCCTTTTTTGCACAAAGAAATAGATGTCACAAGCAGAAATAAAATAAATTAAAGAACATAAAGATAATATTGAGTGAAGGCAGTGAAAGCCGTGAACAGGCCTGCTAAACACAACATGCGTGTTAGTATTTCTCAGCTTTATCTGAGGAGAGATCAGTTGTTCAGACGCTGCAGCTTTGTGTTCCCTCTAAACCAGGAAGTTGCATCCTATTCAAGTGGGCGGGCCAACAGCAGTGTGTGTGTGCGGTGTGTGTGTAGTGAGAGTGAGCGTCAGATCCGTGTTATCAGGGCAGGGTTGAGTGCAGCTGCTGAACGTGAAGTGTTAATAGGAACGGCTTTAAACCCTGCCCTCGAGAGCAAATATTGATCCTGGTGCTGTGACAACACACAGTGAGGGAGAGACAGAGGCATGGTACAGAGAGCTGGGGGTTAAGGACACCTCAGCACTAAACTGCTCCCATATCCTGGTTACAAACCAACATCACAATGCACTGCACAGAAAAACAATTATTTATTTAGTACCTTGAGGCATTTGCTTTGTTGGGAGCTTTTCACTTGAGGAATCCTAGACAGCAAACAGAGGGACAAAATGATATGTAATATGATAAAACAGCAACACATGCAGTTTTATTATTAAAAACATTAATTCTTTTGATATTATAATATCACCCAGAGAGGTTACTGTCATTCTCCTGAAGAGGCCCTTCATTACACTCAATGGTCACATGGCCCAGAGAGCATTCCCCAAAAACGCAAAGCAGTTTGACAAACTGTAAGGCATTCACTGTCAGAACTCTGCACGGAAACTAAACCTGAGTTCATGGTGGCGCGCCCGCCTCATACCACCACCCACCCAGAAACAGTACCAACACTCGGTCCCCTTCTCCAGCAGTCACATCTCACAGTCTCTATCAGCAGATGCAGTTTGTTACACTTTGTCCAGTTTGTCATGTGACTTCAGCGTGACACATCAATTTCCTATGTCAACGTAGCTCGATAAAACAAAAACAAAAAAATCGACTTTCGAAGAAATCGTAACACTAAAACATCTCAAAGGCAGGGAGGAGCTGCATACCCTGCCATAGACATGGAAAACACTTGTTTCTGATTGACATCCTCTTCTTTCCAACACACACACACACACACACACACACACACACACACACACA
>JAOWBC010000539.1:22081628-22094715 GCA_028566105.1 Hypoplectrus providencianus | reverse complement strand
CTTCAAGCCAAAAATCATTTTAGATAGTATCATGCCCTACTGTGTTCTGCATGATGGTGCAATGCAGCAAGTTGTAACCCCATGCCAGCTTGCGGTTTAAGAAGATAACTTTTGTTAGGTCCTGTACTCTGTATAAAAATCACAATGGAAATGATTAGATAAAGGATTTCAATTACTTCAGTGTCATTCATAGGAAAATAGATATTCTTCTTTTTCACTTTTGCTGCTGTTAGGTGACATAGTTGCTTTCTTTCTTTCTTTCTTTCTTTCTTTCTTTCTTTTTGGTTGGAGTTAACACATACTACATACACATACTTTCAAATTGTGTTTTGCACACTGGACCAATATGGGTTTATTCTAGTGCTTCCTAATGCTAAGTGCCAATTTCCTGATTTCCACATCCAATTTAAATTCAAACACAATTCATCATAATTTTCCTGTGAGTAAGAACAGAACTTGTCTGTTGCACCCCTTTCTTAAATGCAGCTTTGGAGTCAAAAAGAAGAGAAATCATTCAGACATGAGGACAAATCTTCATAGACAATGAAGATCCAAGAATAGACTACAGTTTACTGCCCTTGGTCTTGGATTTTCTTTGGTTTCAAGTTCTTGATCTCATTTTAGATGGCTTATTTTTGAAGAAAGCTTGATGACAGCAAGATCTGCTCCTAATGACTATTTTGTGAACGACTGGCCAAGTGGAAACTCCCAATTATGGCACTCTATGCTAAGCTAAGCTAATGCTGCGCTTTTGGATACAGACAACCACGGGGCAGAATGAAAAACGGTTTTGCTCACTTATCCAACTCAGGGGAATATGGTAAGAGACTAAATTTTGTCTAAGGGTGGCGTATTCCTTTAAGGTTTGTGCTTTCACTGTTTAGATTGCACCTATGTATTCTTCAACTTTTACTGTCAAATTGCCAGTTGCTTCTATTGCCCTTTACCTGTCAGGGAATTTAAGCAGGCAATCCAATCAACCAGTCTTCCTTTGCTATTCAGATACTTCTTAGTGCTTTTTCCTTGATCTCTCACCATGTCTTCTCTAATATGTTATTCCCATTGCCAAAGATACCTAGGTCCAGTTAACCAATTTGAGGTCTTACATTGTCCTCCAGTCAAACCTCGAAGGGCCTGACCCTCCTGTCCTTGGACAAAACATAAGTCCATCATTCAGGCTTTATTTTAGACTTTATTATCTATATGCAGTTGACTACAAAACCTGAAACCTCTTAGTATCTTTTTATATAAAGCAGAGACCAACTGTGGAAACTCTTACTTATCTTTGATTTCTAGTTACTGGTTTGAACTGCAACAACTGTAGCTGGTTCAAGTCTGAGTATTGTTGTCTACGGTGGCCGGGTAGTGACGGGTGATTTGCAAATTCAAAACGCTTTGCAAAAGCAAAAAAGCTTGAATTCAAATAGCCGTAGCACAAACACCAAAGAGCCAAAACACAAACGCAAAAGATCGTCAATGGAAGTAAACTTACAACAGAAGCAGAGGAGAAGCATTATGGTCAGGCTAACCACTAATGTTAGCGGCTAACGTTAGCCAGTTGTACACATATGAGCTGTAACATTAGCTTTCAGCAAAAGTAGATAACGTTACTGTGTCCCAAATCTGCCAGATAATGGCTCACATTCTTTGAAAATATCAAATTAAATAGTAATATTAATGAGTAGGCTAATGTTAGCGCCTAATGGTAAGCCTAATGTCATAAAGCTATCTTTTCTGAATGACTGCTTCTTAAAAGCTTGAGACAGGCAGCAGAGTAGTGGTGGTGAGGGCTGTGCTTCTCCTCTGCTTCCATTGTAAGTTTATTTACGTTGTCGATCTTTTGCATTTGTGTTGTGGCTCTTTTGCGTTTGTGCTGCGGCTTATTGGCATTCAAGCTCTTTGCCTTTGCAAAGTGTTTTGAGTTTGCAAATTGCCTGACACTTCCTGGCCACTGTAGTTGTCACCTTGTGTGATGAAACTGTTCTCTCAGTTTCCAGACTGCGATCAACTGCATCAGATTCATTAATGATTGACTTGCAGGTAAGTGCATTTACTGCATCTGTAGACACTAGCATCAAGAGCGGTTGAGCTCTTTTTTTTTTTTTCTTTACAATGCCAAATCTCAAAGGTAAGCAGCATCTCTTAGTTTTAGCCAGATTAGGTAGGTCTCCAGGACTCCCACTAAGGTGTTATGTTCAGGAAGCTTCACCACTGTGCTCCTAGAGTAGGTTGATGCTCTAACGTCCACTTTAGTAGCCTATGTGCAACTTTGACCAAAAAAAATTTATTATGATAAAAAAAACAAACTATATTTTTATTTCCGTCCACTCAAGAGGACACCGTGCATGAAAGGGTTAAAGATCTGTCCAAGACACAGGGTGGACTTTCATTCTGTAGATTGATGGTGTAGTTTTTAAGTTGCCTCCCACCATGGGAATTGTAATAATCTTGATGTTCCCTTTTCAAATGAAACTGGTGGAACATTTTATCTCAGGTAATGCAAGGCCAGTGCACCAAAGGGACTCAGGCCAACACCCTCGCCAGGCTAACAACCGGTGAAAAATAAATTTTGGGATGAGAGATGACAGATACTAATTTTACAGTGAACAGTGGTGAAAATCAAGTAGCCTGTCTAGAGGGAGTGAGCTGATGGTCCTTTTATTGTAAAATTAGCAAAAACAAATTAACCCTGCAGCTCAGCAATGCTGCACTCCCTCTCCTTCCTCTACATTGCCTACAGAAGAAAACTAGGTTAGGATTAGATCTCTCCATCACATTTTGCCGTTGGCAATATGCTGTGTCTCTCCCCACGACAGATGCATCGTGTCTAACAGCTCCTCTAGCTTTGAAGCACCTTTGAAGCAGGCCCATTTCTATTCCAAGCACACCAGGTCTGAATCGTTTTCCATATACATATAAATGAGATGAAATTCTACAATTTACTCACAAAAAACTTGTTACTCAAATAAGGATTGAAAGATCTTCACACACATGACAATGTTGATAAGCGAAGGTTCAGACGCTCATTTCAAGATAGTCTAGTCTCATACTTTACTCTTTTTACATGTCAATCGTAACTGCAACTGAATTTATTCAGAAAGCAAAAAAGGACTCGGCCAATGGTCTAATCAAGTCAGGACTGTTGAGCTAATTGTCACTGAGGGAGTGTCCTTGACATGACAGAACAGCCAAATACAATATATATTTTAACTGATTTGTTGCCATGAGTAAATACTTATTTTCTGGATTTTTTGTTTTCCCTCAGCTTTGACAGTAACTTGAAATCTTTTAACATCGTCTAAAACTCTTTCTGAAAATTTTCTGAATATTTGACAGAGAAGTTCTTTCTTTACGACTGACATAGTGTTCATTTTAAAAGAGATGGAGTCACTTGTCTCACTCGCATAAGGCTTTGCCAGAATCAACTTCCCTTTCGTAAATAATGTTGTAAGACAGACACATAAGACAGGCCAGGAGGTGTCAGGCTATTTGCAAACATAAAACGCTTTGATAAAGCAAAAAGCACGAATGGCAATAGTCGCAGCACAAATGCATAAGAGCCACAACACGAACGCAAAGGATCGTCAACGAAGTAAACTTACAACAAAAGCAGAGGAGAAGCACACCAGCGGCAAACGGTTAGCCTAACACCATAAAGTTTACTACCGTTGTTGATCTTTAATGTTCGTGTTGTGGCTCTTTTGGGTTTGTGCTGCGGCTATTGGCATTTGTGCTTTTTGCTTTTGCAAAGTGAGGTGCAAGAAGACATGTTGAGGCTTAGGGAGGATGAAAAAAAAAACAAGAGCCAGTTGTGCTGGAAAAAGTAAAGATGACTTTAATTATCAGTCTCAAAAATGCAATACTTATTCTTTTTGTGTCTTTGAATTGCTGGTCAGATGACAGTTTCACATTTCTTTACACAGTCTTTTGCATTATTGTTGAATTCAGCGTATCTTTTGAGCTGCAGGGGTTGGGTGGTAGAGGGCAGACAGGGCAGTGCTGCATGGTATGGTCCTCTTCTCCACATTCACAGATGGTTGGGCTGGTTTTGTAGCCCCATCTGGCCATAGCAGCTTTTGATTGTCCCATCCAGTTCTCAGGTGGTTGAGTGTCTTCCACCGGACCCATGGTGCTTCTGAGGCGGGTGGGAGGTATTCAGAAGTGAGGATTCCCATGTCAATAGGAGGGGGGTCATTCTCAAGTTTTGTTGTTCATAGCTGGAGTCTGGTTTCTTCCCGAGATGTTGTGAGGGGCTGGACATGGCTGAGGAAGCTTCTCCTTGACTTTAGTTGTTGGGCTGGGGGTTCGCGGAACACAATAAAGATAAAAAATAAAAAAAAATAAAAACTGGTCACAACTCAGCACAGACTACTTTACAAGACTCCTTCCCCTCGGTCTTTCAGGTGCTGCTCTGCCCTCAATCACCCAACCTCAGCCATTTCTGTCATTTATATAGAGAGAGTCCGCCTTCATAATCAAAACTGATCAGTTATGAGTACCCACCTCCTGATACTCAACATAAAAAGTGCTGCAGTTGAGGCATCCTGCCTCTCTAAGTGCCTGGACAGGATGGCTTTCACAAAGGAAATAGGTAATGCTTTAACTCAGGCATGAGCAATCTACGGCCCCCGGGCCATATACAGCCCGTTGTGCTTTATAATCCGGCCTGCCCAACCTATATAGTAGTTGTTGGGTTTTTTTGTGAATACTTTTTTTTTTACTGCTGTTAAAAAAAAACATTTTTTTTCAAAAGGCCTTACATATCCATGCTTTACTACCTATTGAAGGCCAAAACCTTTGAGGCAATGTCCTTTACATGTCTTTTATATTACTTCACACAAACACTACATCTATCTGGTCCTGGTACAGCCCCTCTGTCAAACTTTAGAGCCCACTTTGGCCCACGAGTCAAAATGTTTGCCCACCCCTGCTTTAACTCTATTTATCCAGTATTGGTGATGGGCCCGGCAACAGCAATGCGTTGGCGAATGCATCAAGCTCATAAAGCAAAACCCAGTGTTGGTGCGCGTATCGCTTTGTGAAAGTCATGTGACCGATACAGGATGCATCTGCCAAACGAATCCCAGATCTTTTGCGGTTCATCGTCAAATTCACTAAAAATTATGGAGCAGCCTAAAGCCAATAGAAAGGTTTCGTGTGGGACAATTGTGTTCTCATATCGTAAAATAAGTTATTTGTTTACATTCCCATTTTCATCCTGTTCCTCTCAGTTTCCACCTGTCTATCTGAATTCAAATTATTTTCAAAGTGACTTTTGGTTGACTATTCATATTATTTTCTGCAGGTTAAATGTCACATTTATTCGACAGAACTTTCCTATTTAAACAAAACCACTTCCTTAATGCTAAGACATTATAGGGCCAGGCATGAGAGTTAAGTCCTTACAATTTCTCTGCACTCATTTGCAAACAAAAAAAAAAAACAGTCCACAAGCATCCTCATTCACAACACTTAGATTTTCACGTTATGATTCTTGTTCACATTATTTATTGACTGTATCTAAAAATATCAAAGACATTTTAAATTTAAATGGAGACATGAAATTATTAAAATATATAAATGTAAAATACAATGACTTAAATTATATTATTGTATATACTAGGTCATCAAATCAGTGTCAGTTGACTCTGTCAACTAGGTTACCTGTAACGATTTTTAACGTCCAGCAGGTGTCAGTATTCAGTCACACAGTCTTGACACAGTATCAATACAGTTTGGCAACGTGGTCGAAATACTTCATGACGCCTCATCTACCCATCACTATCCAGTATTAACTTTAATGAACACAGAGTATTCTTCTAAAGATCCATCATTCATTTTAGTATTTTTGCTGTTTAATTTTCAGAATTTTGTCAAAGTATACAATTAAATTAGTCATTCATGTTTCCCAGCAAAATGAACTACCCAAAACACACCCACCTTCATTTTTGCAACTTTATTGCCCAAGTTCAACATAAGCATAGTCCCACAGTGTTCGTGGGATAGGTGTTTCTCCCATACAGCACAATTTTCAACAATTTTCTTTTCTTCATAAGTAATGTTTTGATCCTAAAAAAATATATGCAAGGCAAATTAGATTAACTGAGATTATACAAACAAACAGAAGTTTAAGTTTTCCAGTGCCTCACATTCATATTGTACATTGTATAAATGGTATAAAAAATATATATTATGGGTCCTTGAAAAGTCATGGAAAGGGTTTTGCATTTTGGCCATTAAATTGTGTAGGAACGCTGTGTTCTGAAGAAGAGGAACTTGACAACATGTTGCTTTGCAAAATAGATTTTTCACTAGCACATAACTAATAGTATATCCGGTTCTGAACTTGAAGAATATATTCAGATATATCCCGGTGCCTTTGACTCAGTATAAAAAAACAAAACAGATACAACATGGGCAGAACATACGAGACTGAATGCACCACAACTTTTTCATATTTTACCAGCGTCTGTTGCCACCAGAATACTTAAAAAGATGCTATATCACATATTACAGTAAATTACACTGAATCTGTATTGTACCTTAGGATGAGCTATTGTAGCATGGATGTCCGTTTCCAATTCATGTCCAATTATTTTTGTAATTTTGGATTATGTCATTATAGTTTTTTTGTTTAATATTACATTACATGTTTTGTCAATTACTGAGGCTTGTTTCCTTTGTGTTTGTAAAGAAATGTAAATAAAAAAAACCCAGGGGGTAAAGTCCAGAGAAAACAATGTGTTGTGTTTCAGCAGTAAATCGGCTCCGGCAGGCTGGATGTCAAGGATTCCTGTTCTGTCGAGAAGTCTGCTGGTTGCCAGTGACACTCGATCAGAGCATCATACAGTTCCTCACTGAGTTCCATGTACTGTCTGTTTGCTTCCACCACATCCAGCTCTGGACTTGGATCTGCAACACAGGGACAATAAAACAGATCAAACAAAATAGAAAACCAAAGTCTTACACAATCACATTTACAAGCAATATATTAACAAGAGAAAATATGAAGTCGTAAATGGGCATTGTGTTACCATCAATTAATTCTGCAAGACATGTCTATATTGATTTTTTTAAAGCGCACACTTTCAACTAAACCTAAAAAAAGCAACTTTCAAAGTTGTGTTGTGCAGAGAGCAAAGAGAAAAAGAAATGAAATTACCAAAGGACAGACAAAAAGCTAAATATTCTAGTCAGTCAACAATGGAGGAAACTGACCCAAAGATATGTTGTCCATTGAAAAAGTGAAAAGGCTATTTCAAATAAGCAAACAGCAATTCTATAGTGAGAGTAAAGGGGATTGACTGGAAAAAAAAAAAAAAGATTTCAAAAGGTAAACAACTGAGGCGAGAGCTACTAATAACAGCGTAAAAGTGAACTTCCACCCCATAGTAATCAAGACAGACGACAATGAGAAAGGAGAACTAATATTATACTAATATACTTAATATTCTAAGCTGTCACAAAACCTGCAATGTAGGCAAAATTGGGGGGGAAAGCGTTGGATTTTGCAACTGATAGGCTAAAACGCTATAAAAAGTGTCAACAACTGAAGGTAATGACCTTTACAGAGACACAGCATTGCCCAAATACCATAGACTGCATTGACAGAAACATACATATTACACACTTAATTTAAAGTCAGCAGACTAAAAAAAAATAACTGTCTAGGCTCATGTTTTTACTACTCTGACAATCACGCTCTGGTTTGATCACAATAAATCTTTTTTCACCCTCTTGAGTTTTTTGCTTGTTTGTTTCTGCTGTCCCCTATTACCATGTGCTCGGTCCCCTGCTTTTCACACTGATAACTCATGACCGCACAACAACCTACGGCACTAAGCACATGGTGAAGTTCGTGGAAGACAACTCTGGTAGGTCTCATCACCAATGAAGACGAGACACACATCAGGAAAAAGGTGCAGATACAACAACTTCCTGCTGAACGTCAGCAAAACTAAGGAAGTTGTCACTGACTTCTGAAGAGGCCACACTGAACACCCGCCACTGATCATCCATGGTGCTGCAGTGGAGAGTTAGCAGCATCAAATTCCTGGGAGTGTACATCAGTGAGAACCACTCCTGGACTAGCCACACCACATAACCAGCAAAGAAGCACGACGGTGCCTTGACTTCCTCTGAAAATTGAAGCGAGTGAGAGCTCCCCAAGCCCTCATGTGCACATTCTAACAAGGCATTATCGAGAGCATCCTGTCAAGCTACATCACTGTGTGGTGCAGGCACTGCTGACTATAGCAGGAAAGCACTGCAACGCATAGTAAAGCCAGCTGTAATGAGCATCATTGCGAGACATACAACATTTGCTTTGTCTGCAAAATGACCATAATTGTCCTACCAACCTAAGCCACCCTACACACAGTCTGTACTGCCTCTTGCTCAAACAGCTTCATCCACCAGGCTGTCAGGATGCTGAACTCTTTTCCCTCTGCCCTCCCCCCTCCAAAACACTCTGGACCCTGAACTTCAACCTTCAAACAAACTGTCTATTGCACTAAACAATCAGACACAGATCATACAGAAGCTTTTTTTGTTTTATGGTGTCAAGCTAACCATAGGCCGCTAATGTTAGCCTGTCCAACAGATAAAATGTTGGACTATAGTTTTAGACTACTTAATTAACTGAAATCATAACCTGCTTATTAAATATTACTAGTTAATGTGATATTTTGATAGACTGTTAGCCATTAGCTGGCCAATCTGGGACACTAGTGACATTATCTCCGTTTGCTGAAAGCTAATGGTACAGCTCACATGTGTACGGCTGGCTAACGTTAGCGGCTAACTGTTAGCCTGACACCATAAAGCTATCTTTTCTGAATGGCTGCTTCTTAAAAGCCTCAGACAGACAGCAGAGTAGTGGGGGTGAGTTGTGTGCTTCTCCTCTGCTTCCGTTGTCGATCTTTTGCGTTCGTGTTGTGGCTCTTTTGCATTTGTGCTGCAGCTATTGGCATTCATGCTTTTTTCCATTGCAAGGCATTTAGAGTATTACTATGAGTAGATGATTTAACCGATCTACCTGTTGCCCCTGTGCATTTTATCTATTTCACTGCGGGATAGTGAGAAACATCTGAGAGACAGCTTTCTGCTTTCCTTTTTATTGGAATATAGAAGTCTCCTTCCAACCTCTTCAAGTAATGAGTATCACTATTACACTTTCTCCAGGGACAACATTTTAATCACCTCAACGCATAAAAACCAGCCTGAAAGAGGAAAATCTGATCTGATTCCCTGTATATCCCAGAAAAGTCGCTATTTTCTGACAGAAGCCAGGTACCAATTATCTTTTCTTTTACTGAAGCCACATGTCTACCACCCAAGAGATGTATAGCAGTTCATGTGGGACTTCAGACCCAATATTACCTTTTGGTAATAGGAGATATTGATATCTAAATTAGTCATAAAAATAATCACAAATGCAGCCCATAATACCTATAGCATTTAGTCTATTAAGCCATTTGAGGAAAATCTGAGATTGCATACAAACCTTCAAGTCCGTCATCCTCAACAGGTTCACTTTCCTAAAAAGAGAAACATAGTTTGAATGATTTGTGTCTGATAAGAATAGCCAGTTAACAACTGTCAACACTAGCTCTTTGATAGAAAGTGCATACCTGTGGTGGGGGATACTGTGTGTAGTCATACTGTGGATAGCTGTAGCCATATCCTGCTCCAGTTTGGTCGTAGCCCCAAGAGGAGTAATAACCTGGATAGGCCTGCTGCTGGTACTGGTTGTACTGGTCATAGCTGGCTCTGTATCCTGAGCTGGACTGCCACAACCTGTGATCTGATTGCTGCTGCTGCGGCTGCTGCTGCTGTTGCTGCCTGTTCCTTAAACTCAAGAGGTGGAAAAGAGAGACCCTGCTGAACTCGATCAGCCATTTGGTCTGCGCTACAAATAAATCAGGCTGCTACAGGAAAGCAAAGCCTTTGTGGAGTACTCACTTATTGGCAGCCAGGCTCAATCTCAGAGGTTTACCACCCAGTCCCACAGCACTCTGACACTCATCTAAAGCCCGCTTCTGGAGCCGCTCATCTGGGAACTGCACAAAGCCGCAGCCCCTAAAGTGACAGAGAGTGTGTTTAAAACCGCAGGTGGGGGGTACTGTGCAGCAACACCTGATTTGGTGTGGATGTAGCTTTGCACATCTAAATCTTTGAGGAACAGCAATTAAGAGAGCAAGTCATGCATGTTTGACTAAATGCAGTCTCACCGCTCGTGTAAACATTTCCTCAAAAATATATAGCAAACTTTCCATAATCAAAATGTAGAATTAAACCAAAACAGAGAATCTGCGTTTTTAGGTTATGTATGTAGGTAAGTAGGTAGGTAGGAAGACATTCTAAGGCAGACTGAGAACAAGTAGCCTAAACAATATATTGTTCTCCATATTGTGGTGTGAAATGATAGATACTTACTTGGAGTTGCCCATGCTATCCAGAACCACTTTTCCACCACGACAAGAAGGGTAGCGGTTGTAAAAGAACTCATAAAGCATCCCATCATCCACCTCTGGAGTTAGATCCCCCACAAACAGAGAATACATCTGACTGTAACAAGAGAAAAAATGCAAAGCCCAAAATATGATGTTTCAATAAAATGAGGAATCAATGAGACCATTTGCAATAAGTAGACACCTTAATGTCAAAAAGTAATTTTTTTCCATTTGACCTTACCCACTGTCTTGTTTCCCAAAGGTGGCTCGGTTTAACTTAAATCTTGTTGGCTGTGAGAGAGAAAAAATTATCAGAGAAACATTGGTGTATCATGCCATTTCCTCAAGAGCCTCCATTGACAGGGAGGAATTAAAAACACTGCTACTAAATGTACAAGTTTCATACCGGATTTGCTCCTGGTAAGGCTTTTCCATTTATTTTGCGGAGACATCTCTCAGCTGTAGCTTCATCCGTCATCTCCACAAAACAGTAACCCAGAGCACCCCTGGGTGATGGCATACTGTTTAATGTCAAAATATAACCAATCTAAAAAAAGGAAAAGCTGCTTGTGGTTTTACTTCTTACCCTGTCATCTTGTTGCGTATGATCCGTACATTTATTGCCTGCTCACCCATGGTGGAAAAGGCTCTGGTGATAAACTTCTCGTCCATGTAGGCCTCCAGCTACAAGCATCGGAAAGAATTAATAAATAAAGAGAGAGAGAGAGAGAGAGAGAGAGAGAGAGAGAGACAGAAAAAAATATTCAGTGCAGCCATTTTGGCCAATCTAGCTCTAGGCCTTGTTTGGTACAAGAATCCAAGAAGCAACAAACATATTATGATGGGATCGTTACAATCAATTATCACCACATTTTTGTGTTACATGACTTTATGTAAACAATGAAACATCACTAACAGCAATTATTTCCCCAACCAGACAATAAAAGGCCAATCTGGTTAGACTGTTAAAACAGTTTTCACATGAAAATTTGAAATAGATTTTTTACAGTCTCCATACTAATGTGCTGAAGGCTTGACAAATCGACACTGCTGCACAGTGGGCTAGCTGATGTCGTCTAGTTGGAAAAAAAAAACAAAAAAACGAAATCCCCCTCTTCTCATGAACACATTAAAGGGGCAATTGTTTCCCTGAACGTTCTCATCAGCGCGAGTTCACAGCCTATCGCATCCATTGCTATGTGGACTAAAATGTTGGCCCATTACAAACGCTACCCCAGCCTGAATGGACCCTACGTGTTGCGGTAAATTTACCAAAACACAAATAAACTGTAGCCATAAGCTATTCTGTACAGCGTCTTATCTGACAAGCAAAGCAATAATAAAGTAGTGGTTTACTTAAAGGAGTTTTAAATGCATGCCATTAATCGAAGGCATGAGTGGCATATGCTAACATATTGTTTAAACTACACGATTAACCGCAGGGGGGTAAAAAGTAAAGAACTTACGTTCCCCATCCATAACGTGCTCATTTTCCTGCCGAAGATGTCTATATTACAATGTGAATTTGCGAGAAGCTAAATTGTTTAATAAGGCGGACCTTCAATGCTGCACATGCTAACTGGCGTAGCTGCGCACAGGAAGAGTATACTATCGAAATGTTCTGACGTCACTCCACTGAGACCAACAGGCGTTCTTCTTTTTCTGTTTCTGTTCTTTTAGGCTCACTACCGCCCCTACTGGAAAGGCGTGGAGACTGGAGTAGTGGAAGATAAACACATAATCATCTATGTGTATTTTTTTTTTTTTTTTTTTTTTACTTATCTTGATACTGCGGCTCTCAATTTCTTCTTAATTCACCATCAAGTCAATCCCATCAACTCAAAACTACTATTAATCCCCAAGAGTTAATTAATTTAGACTAATTTAGCTCTGATGGCTGTAGGAACAGCAGATCTGCAGCATCTTACTACGGATGTAAAAATATGTGTTTTCTTAAAAACCAAAATAGGCAGCTCTGCACTTTTTTGTAGATGGCATCTGTTTTTAATGAGTGATAGTTTAATGTGTTAATGAATTTGATTTGATTTGGGAACCAGCCCAGGTTGTTATCCAGATACAGACAATTTTCTGTTTCTAGTCAAAAATGAAATCAGACTCAAATCAAATCAAACTGTAACAATACATATATTATCACTACTTCTTCAGTTGTGAGGTTCACTTGTGAAAGTGAAAAGTTTTGAACTTCTAATTTTTTTTTTAGTTAGTTAGTTTTTTATGGCCAGTATGTGTTATTGATCTAAGCTCATACATTATAATTCAAGTTCTAAATAACTATTTCTGGATTATTTTGACTAGAAAAAATAATCAAATGCAACAAAGTAAACTTTTTATAACAGACTACCCTGGGTCGAAGTTACCAAAGACCATTGTTTTGAAACTATTAAAAAAATATATACAGTCACATAAAGTAACACCTGTTTTGTTTTAAGGGAATTATCCCAAACTAGTTGATAATTACGCAATAGTCTTCATTACTTATCACAAATGTGATGTGATGAACCCAGAAATGCAACAATATATAAGACATAACTGAGTGTGGAAAAGGACTTCATGTATTCATATTGTAATATTCTAAACCCATATACACTTTAATTGTTTTAATTAATGACTTA
>JAOWBC010000539.1:22024202-22037393 GCA_028566105.1 Hypoplectrus providencianus | reverse complement strand
TTAGCCAGTTGTAAACACATGAGCTGTACCATAAGCTTTCAGCAAAAGTAGATAACGTCACTGTGTCCAAAATCGGCCGGCTAATGGCTAACATTCTAACAAAATATCACATTAATTAGTAATATTAATGAGCATGTTATGGTTTTAGTTGATAAAGTAGTGTAAAACTATAGTCCAACTACATATCCGTCGGACAGGCTAACGTTAAGCCTCATGTCATAAAGCTATCTTTTTTGAATGACTGCTTCTTAAAAGCCTATAAGACAGACAGCAGAGTAGCTGGGGGTGAGGGGTGTGCTTCTCTTCTTCTTCCGTTGTAGGATCTTTTGCGTTGTGGCTTTTATGTGTTTGTGCTGCGGCTACTGGCATTCGTGCTTTTTGCTTTTGCAAAGCGTTTTCAATTTGCAAATGGCCTGACACTTCCCAGCCACCAAAGGTAATTACACAACAGACAGTGATATTTCAGTGATCTTCATGTTTGCTTCTAAAATCTGGATTATAGCAACATCTGGACTTCCATCACTCACCAAAGAATTCTTTTTGAGAGAGCATTGTAATTTCTTTCTAATTATGGGGAAATGGTACTGTCTTTTAAACAAGAGCACCATTAAATATTTTTTTCTGGGAACAATTCTCTGTATTCACGTTTAATAGTGTATTGCACATTTTTTGCTAAGCAGCTGAGCTTGCTGTGTTCTGACTAAATATTCTCGGGGTTACAAAGGGAACTTTTTGGAATTAATGTATTATCTATAATTGAGTACTCAATTACGTTGTTTTATCAGTTAAAATTCTTAACATTATTTAGAAATAATGGACTCTGAAAAGGACCCCAGAACAAGTCCTTTTTACGAAGGAAACTATGAAACGGCTCGCTCATGACCAATTTAGCAGTGAACAATAAATTTGTTTAAGTTGCATATCAGCTGTCAGATATCAGCTTCACATAAAACGTAGGTGGAAAAAATCCAGTCATACTATATAATAAACAATGAGATTGCTATTGATTTAGCTACAGGGCTATAATTGTTACATGAATGTGTTCAATAAAGACATAAAATATTATTATTGGTTATCCACACATGTGAAATACAGGGTCCGGCACTGGAATTGCTAATACTGAGCATTTGGAAGAATAGTGTAATTACAGCACTGTGCAATATGTTCTGTCAATGATTGTCACCTATATTGGCTTTAACTTTAAAACTGCCCACAAATCATAAACAGCCAATACTTCACGATATGTAAAAGCGGCATCCAGTTCACTCTTTTCTAATTCTACTGGTTTGTTACTACACAGACTGTGGTCGCTGCATGATGAGTGTTAGCAAGGTTAAAATGAAGACCTGCAAATAAATAAAATTAATAGAGTGATATACTATATACAATTAACTCCATTGCTTTTTCAAAAGAAAAATGTACAGATTGACAGCATTTTCTAGCCTCTTTGTATCCGACATGCTGCAACTGCACTTCGAAGCTCTTTATAGTCAGAAAGTCTGATATGCTGCTGAGGAAAAGTGCGATGACACATCATTTTCTGTCTGCATTACATATATGGAGTCAACTCTGCAATAATGTCACTGTATAACTACTGCTTTCATGTGTTTTAACCACTGGTGGAATGTAACTGGAAAGAACATTTACTCAAGCACTGCCCTTTTTGGAGATAATGTGTATTTCACTTAATATTTCCACATATGTAATTTTTTACTTATATATATATATATATATATATATATATATATATATATAAAACCTTCTGAGTGGGGCCATTTTGCATAATGCAGTTTTTACTTAATTTAGGAATTTCACAAAGAGGTACTTTTACTTAAGTGAGGGCTCTGAATGTTCATTCCACCATTGGTTTAAACTCTTTCATTAAATTTTTTTTTTTTTAAATGTTGCCGCTGATTGCCATTTTCCCAACGCTCTGAGCTATCTGGGTTGTTGGTTTTTTTTTAAAGCAGCCATTGGTTTCCAGTCATTTTACCACAGTATTAAAAAACAAACTTTTAGAGACCTGAAGCTTATCAACACGTTATTTATATAGTTATAATGTACATGAATGTGTAGACTAAAACCTGCAAAACCATAGATATCCTCTCACAGTTTGGTATCAAGGTTAGCTGACAAAATATAACTATATTTAGTGTAGAGGAGACACAAATTTCCAATCAGGCTGATGAAATAAACCAATGCTGGCCAAACACACATCTGACATCTACACACACCAAGCATAACTGATGTTTATTTATAACAACTGGATTGCGTTTGCACTGTTTAATTTATTTAAATTAATATTTTTGTAGAAAAATAATGTGTGTAAAAGCCTGAAACTTGTGTAATTAGTCATATCTGCTTTTTGTTTAATTGTTGTATAGGACAAAAGTTTAGTTGCCATTGGGAGGTAATCAGGCTGATTATGTATTTTGGGTTTTAGTTATTAGGCATTTTACACCATTGGTAAATTATTGAAAAACTAAATCTATTAGGAGGGGTTTACTGATTTGTCAGTGTCTTTGTTGGTCGATTGACTAAAAATGAATCTGCAACAATTCTGATAAATGGAGTTTGTAATCATTTCAACATTTCCTGCTTCTAGCTTCTGTAATGTGATCATTTGATACTTCTCTTTGTTACATCAACTGAAAAAGGTCTAAAATACTGTAAGCTTGGGTCCTGAATAGTGTGATGGAGATAATTGTTTTGTATTCCAACAGTTGAGAGTCAACAATCACTACTGAATTATCTGGGAAATGTTGAGTGGATTAAGCAATGATGACAATATTTGTCAGTTGTAACCTTGCTAGCATTTCTGCAAAACAACTCAGGCAAAAATAAACGCAAACACGATGTTCACTGGGATGCATCAGAAACCTCAAAGTTTATTGTCGTAGCATAGTGAAATAAATGGAAACCAGTAACGGTCTGGGAATAGCAAAGCCACTCTACTTGCTTTGGGAAATGCTCGGCAGTGGTGTAATGCATCCTGTGTGTGATCTGGAATTGAAGGGCTAAAACGTGCAACAGACTGGTATGGTGTCCGCGTCTCATTTTAGACATCAAAATACTTATTTAAGAGAAACTTAAAATTCTATCTGTCAGTCCATTTTACATTGGTGACGTGGCACAATACCGAGAAAGCTTTTAGCTGTCCAAATGGGAGCAGTACTTACAGGGAGGCTAATTCAATAACCCATCTTGTGCCGTGCTTTGGGAGCAGCAGTACCGAGGCTGTAATTCTGCTCCAGCAACTGGAGTTTCTGACTCATGACTGGAGTGCAGCATCAGGCCTATCTGTACTTAAGTGATGATGACTAAACTAAACTAAACTAAAAAAAAAAGAAAAAAGTGCAGATTTGTAATATGTCTTTTTTTGTGGTGAGAAACCCCAAAGACCCCGCAATCAGCCTGTGGTACTCATTAGTGGCTGTGTGACCCTCCGGAGTTTGGGGGCACTGTGGATCCCCCAGCCCCCCTCTGTCCATGGCCTCTCCTGCCGTGGCCCAGGATACAGTGAGCACTGCCACACCCTTCATCATCATCATCTCCCTCGCTTTCAGAGGACGACTCTCCGAACTGTCTTGGCTTCTCATAAATACAGCAGCCTGGAACACAACATACAAACATTATATTTACAGCAAATGCCTTCTCTGGCTCAAGGGAAGCTGTTATTTTTAACTATTAGGGCCTGAGCACAAATAGAATTGGTCTTGGGAATGGGCGTGGCAAAATGGCTCACTAGCACCCCCTGTAGTTCATCACCACGACCAAGAATGTCTTAGAGATACAAAATATGGTATATATGTCCATCATGGGAAGACGCATGCAAAAGTCTGGTGGCCATCCCCGTTTACATACAGGAAGTTGGCTATCTTGAATCGAATGCCACGTTTTCGCCATTTTAACGCCTTGTATTTTAACATTCGGGATTTCACTCGATCAATTTCAAACTTGATCAGTACCATCAGGTACTGATCCTTTGGGATCAAAGTTATCAAATGCATACCAAATCGTTTTGCTATGTGGGCGTGTCATGGCAACAAAATATGGTGTTTCGCCTAAAGACATCAAACTTCTCATGCTTCCTAAGAGTCTGGTCCTGAACTTTTCTATATAAAAATATTTCATAAAGCCCGGCCAGTTATGCCTTAACCACGCTCCTTCACATCATTTTACCATGTCACACACTTTAACAAACTCCTACAGATTTCACTGGGTTGACTTCAAACTTGGTCAGTACTGTCATAAGGACTTTGGGATCAAAGGCATTTAAAGCTCTGCAGAAGGTTGCACTATTTGGGTGTGGCATGGCGGAAAAATACGGGCCTTCGCCACCAAACACAAGACTGTATAACTTTTCCGTTCTTTGGCCAATCTGGTCCAAACTTATCTTGATTGTTAAGAGTCCAGCCATGAACAGTTCTACATAACAGTATTTTATAAGCCCCTTATGCTTTAACCATATCCCCTACCATAACTAAAGTATTGTTTGTCGTACAAACATATAGGCCTATATTGTATGTATCTATTGTTATTGCACTCAGCAGCGAGTGCATGTTTAATGGATGATTGATGACCACACCCACACCCCCTTTCTGTAACTAATTAAACTTTTGTCGTAGAATCTTGAGTGAGTCAGTCAGTGAGTCACCACTGCATCCATTACATTTCACAAAGTACTGATTAGGAAGAAGAACTTACATTTAGAAGACCTTCTTCCGAGATGCTCGTTGTCAACAGTGTCACTGGACCACTCCACCTTCTTTTCAGTCTTCCTCTTCCTCAGCTTGATTGTCAGGCTTCGTCCCTCCTGTAACATGTGAGAGGTCTTCTGTGAGATACCAGGCATGTTAAACAGTTACAGCGTTTCTTTATGTCATCACACAGCACCAGGGTCCTGTCTGTGAAGTACTACACATTCTTAAGGCATGCACTCCATGAACATGGGTCCAGGGAAAAGCAAAGAAGGATGTAAAAGTGTTAAAAAATAACATCAACTGTAATGCATGGTATTTGGTTGTAAATGCATTTGTGTTCTTACACAAAAAACTGGTAGGTCATTTATTTTTGGGCCTGGGTTTAAAAATAAAACTGGGAAGGGTGCAAAGTGGGAAAAAACAGAGGGATATTATTATATGTCGAATCATTACGAAAGAAATTGCCTTAATTCACGAGGATTGCCCTTTGACCCTGGACCAGACAAGACAGATGAAATGATCTGAAATAGTGGTATTTGTAGTACTCACTCCTTATATATATATATACATATATATGTATTATTATTGTTTTACTAGATCAATCTTTACTAGTGTTGCTAAATGAATCTAAACATCATATTTCACATGAAAATCGTGTTGCTGCTTTGAGTTGAAGTGTGATTTTTGTTTTAGTACCAGTAGAATGACCTAACATATTTTAAATAAGTGCCCTCTGGAAGTCCTCTGATAAACCGTTTCAGCTAAGGCAGTACCAAAGCATGTTTACAGCTGGTTTCTAACCTAAGTTTTTCTGTGCTTTGAGATCGCCCAAGAACGGGCTTCCGTCCAGAAAAACTGGCATTAACTCCCCAAATTTGGAATATACGTCAATCTATGTATGGTAGTGGTCTTGGGAATGGGTGTGGCAAAATGGCACACTAGCGCCCTCTAAAGTTGATCACCAAGACCAAGAATGTAAAAGAGATCTGAAATTTCGTACATATGTGTATCATGGGAAGATGCACAAAAAAGTCTGAGATGGGAATCTTCATAAATGTACAGGAAGTCAGCCATCTTGAATTGAATGCTGTGTTTTTGCCATTCCCATGCCTCGTACTTTAACAAACTCCTTTTAGGAATTTCACTCAACTTCAAACTTGGTCAGTACCATAATAAGGCCTTTGGGATCAAAAGTTATCAAATGCACAGTAAATCTTTACACTAGATCAGCGTGGCATGGCATCGAAATATAGTCGCTGTTGTGAGATTGCTATAACTTTTTAATTAGATTTTTGCCGATCTGGGCCAAACTTTTCACACTTCCTAAGAGTCTGTTCCTGACCAGTTCAACATAACAAAATTTCATGACGCCCCCCTCCTTATGCCTTAACCATGCCCCTCCACGTAGTTTTGCCATGTAGCATACTTTAACAAACTCCTCCTAAATATTTCACTTGATTGACTTCAACCTTGGTCAGAAGGCCTTTGGGATCGAAAGTCATTTAAAGCTCTGCATAAGGTTACACCACATGGGCGTTGCATGGCAGAAAAATATGGCGTTTTGCCATTACATGCCAGACTATATAATTTGCCCGGCCTTTGGCCAATCTGGGCCAAATTGATAAGAGTCCAGCCCTGAACAGTTCCACATAACAATATTTCATAAAGAAAGAGTCTGAATTTGTTTAACTGCAATGTGATTGTTATAGACTCACATTAGACAGCCTACATAAGCTTAAAAAAAAGTCTAATATCAACATTTTTGGTTCAGAGTAATAGGAACAATGAAGATGAAAAGCACAGATGTGTCAGTCATGTTTGGATGCCAATATTCGCAAAGCCAGGAGCACCATTTGTGATGAGATGTTGTCTGCTGTTGTTGTTATTATACTTATATTTTTATACACTTATTATACTTATATTATTATACAGTTAGTATATGCAGAGAGTGTGGAGAGCCGAGAGGTTCACAAGTTGAACCAACTGTGAACCAGCAGCAGCCCATCAAAGGAACTAGATTTGTGTTGGTCGAAAAGGTATAATTGTGAACAAAACGTGGTAAAGCGCCTTCCCTGGTGACCCACCACATCCAGCAGGTTCCGTTTTTATCATTTTCGCCCCGACCCCTCAAACATCCTGAATCTGCCAATGCTCCGTAGCATCGCAACCTGGTGGCACACCCAGGATAGTGGAAGAGACAGAGAAATTTAGCGCACACCCAAAAACCGCTATAATGTCAGCAATACTTATCTAATATCATAACAGAGCTAGAAATCATTTTAAAATAGATCAACGTAATTTATAGATCAGGCCTTGTGAACTGACAGCCGCAGCGTAGCCTCATTACTGCTGGAAATAAGCCATCGGCTGACCGTCAGAGCGCATTTGGAGCCCGCCTGCTTACCTGTTGGGGCGGCGGCGGTGTGCTCGTCTCAACAGTCTCCGTTATCGTTTCACTTGATGTCCCGGGAACCTCCGCCATCCCTGAAGCTGCTTTGCTAACGCTACCGTTAGCTAGCTTTAAAAACGGTGTCGACCGTCAGTGATAGACAGTGTCAGTAAAATAACGCCACTGGACCCTACAACCACACAACTTTTTTTTTTTTTTTTTTTTTTTTTTAATCACAGACTATTAAAACAGAATGATGTTTGCCTGCAGATACTGTGAGGTTGGGAGCACTAACGTTACAGTGAGAGCTGGCTAATACAAAGTCAAGCTGAACAAAGTGTGTTGGTAAGAGTAAAACGGAAGTTTGATGTCTTTCGTTAAAACAATTACCAGCGAGTGCATGAATCATGGGGTCGCAGAAAAAAGACAGTTAATGCCAAACCAATGTGATACTCAATAATTTTCCCATCCGTTTAAACAGGATTTATTGTATTAATGCTGATCTTTTTTCGTTAAATCATTTCCATACAAGGTTTTATTTTTAATTTAGACAGGATGCCTAGTTTCTTCGTCGGCAGTAGTATTGAGGGGAAGATATTTCTCGACGGACTGCGGATATTTCCGGTTGTCCGTGAAGCTTCAACAGTCCGTCAACAAACAGCATCCACATGCTGAAAATTTAAAAAAAAAAAATAAAAAAAAATAAAAACTTCAATGAGCGATAAATATTTTACGAGCTTTTAAAATAATGTAATCTTTACATAAAATGAGCAACATTCTAGAAATGCGCTTTTTCGGGCCTACAATGACGAAGTGGCTGAGGGAAAAGGTCGTGTACTGACTGAGCCTTCTGTACTGAGAGCACAGTAAGTGATTTAATAATAGCAGATAAACTTGTTTCACGTTTGGCTTATTCATGAATTGGCTCATCTGAAACAACAGCCAACTTTTTACTCTTTCTTGCGCAGTGTGTTATTGAGGATGTGGAGGGCAGGTCGAGTCCTAAGCTTGAGGCTGCCAAGGAGGGCAGCAGCCAGACTATGTTCCAGCAACACACCAAAATCTTCGCCCTCGTGTTCATCTAAGTCAAATTCTTCTCCCAGACCCCAAGCAGAGAAACAGAAGCGTAGACGACAGCGGGAACAGGCCATACTGTCTAGTCTACATAATGTAAGTTGCAAAGTGGAGCAAAATATAGGATGACTTCATGTGGAATGACATCAACACTCACTGTCCCAAGGTTGGATGTACTGTGCGTTCAAAGATGGTCTTCTTCATGCCTTGGTTGTAACAATGTTATTTGAGTTACTGCTGTCTTTCCATCATCAGCCTGAGTTCATGATACCATAACTTTGACCACGGGTGGGCAACCTGTGGCTCCAAGACTACATGGGGCTCTTTAGGTCATCAGCAGTGGCTCCCTGTGACTTTGACAATGAAAGTAAAAACAACACCAACTATTTTTTTACTTAACATTTTATTTTAGTTTATCATTGTGTCAGCCAAGAAAAAATGCATCCAATTGCAAAAAAAAGGTGGCCAAATGAATGAATTAAAAAATCTACGGCCTGGCTTACAAACATCCATGGCCTTAACCTCTAAACTTTTCCTGACATATTTCTATAGGGTTAAGCTTCTCATTTGCAGTTGGGTCTTTGCAAATTCAGACAAAATCATATATATAAAGGTCCATTAAGACTTATTATTCATGCTGACTGGCTAATGTAGACTAAGTAGATTGTTCAATCTTTTTTGTAAGGCTCAAAATAAGGTTTGTGGCTCATTTACGACTATTTTGTTTTTTGGTCAGCAATGCAGTGTGAATGTACTGCTGCAACTCAAAATGGACAAAGCATTAGGAAACATATTATGGCTCTTTGATTTATACCATTGCACTCAGATATGAAGTGGTTAACATGACTGTTGCCTGGACCTGTCTAGAAGTGTAATTTTGTGTTTGCAGAATGCTGAAGTGAAAACAGAGAAATGGACTGAGAAGCTGAATGTGGTGTACACCGCTAACACACCTCCTGGGTCAAAGAAAGGTGATTTTAGCATTTCTCACACCAGATTGTCTAACTGTTGTGCCTCCCTGCAGATCTATTTTTTTTTCTTTTATGCAGACACCAGCTTGCCCTTCCCATCCTCATACAGTCCAGAGTATGTGGAGTCCAGCTGGTATCAGTGGTGGGAGAAAGAGAAGTTCTTCAGCCCAGAGCAACATGTGAGGATTACGCAGCTTCTTAATTAATGGTGTGGTAGAAAAACTGAAGTAATGGACAACAGTTATGAAGTGAATTATGAATGAATATTAGACTAACTTTATATCTTCCATATCTTAGGGACAGTTTTGCATAATTTAGGTATTTGGTTTATTATGTATTTTATTGATCTTGCATATTTCTGTAATTTGATTTTATGGTTTAACTTCATGTATTTGTATTACTGTCTCTGCTTTGTTAAATCACTTTACAGTACTGTTAAGAAAAGTGGTATACAAAGAAAGAACCCATTATTCTCACTGTAAATAATTAAATACCAACCTTTTAGAAAATAATTCCTTTTTAAACTTTGACTAACTTTTTTTTTTTTTTTAATCAAAAGAAGGAGTGACATATTTGATAAAGTGTGCAATAGAAGTAGCACCATGTGCTTTCAAACATTTGAAGATGCCATATTTTCATCAGGAGAAGTTACCTCACATTGTGGATCAGACCTTCTCTCTGTGTATCCCCCCACCAAACGTGACCGGTTCCCTGCACCTGGGCCACGCTCTGACTGTTGCTGTGGAAGACGCTCTGGTCCGATGGTAACGTCCTGTCCGCAGCGCGTTGAGTTCAGTGTTGGTTGTCAGGTGGTTTGAGAGGGCTTCTCTGTTGATGTGTTGCTTTGTCATCCATCAGGAGAAGGATGCAGGGTTACAGAGTCCTGTGGGTCCCTGGTTGTGACCATGCAGGCATTGCAACACAGGTATGGCACTTCTCTTTTTCATGATGGCTTGGCATTAATTTATTTGCTCATATTTCACTTTGTTTCCCCTTGGTGTTAACATGCTGCTGCTCCTCTTGTTTTAAAACAAGGAGAGTAACCACAACAACCGAAGAAGAGTCAATGTACAGTGTAATTGAATTGGAGTTTTATCGACAAGTACTCCAAAGAAAAAAAGTGTGCAAAAAATTGGGGGGTCACATAAAGGTGAGTGGAGGGAGTGGGATTAAGTGGCGGTGCCAAACAATAAACTACGTGATGTAGTGTACCCAACTTAACTACTTCCCAAACCCCACCACCACAAAAGTTCATGAACAAAATTTTCTTTTTGCCAAGAAGCACACAAAACTCAAGTCACCAGACAAAGTTTCTCAAAAGCACACGCAAAAAGAAAGCAAGACTCAAACAGTGAAGCATCAAGATAAAATTGCTCTTGCTGGTTCAAATAAAGGGGCCTTTTAAGGTGGAGCACACCCTGATTGGCCAGCTCACAGGTGTAAAATCAGCACTCAGGTGGATTGTGATCAGCTGATCAGCTCCTGGAAGGAAACAGAGGAGAGGGGGAGGAGAGGCAAAAACACAAACAACCACCACTAGATGTCGTTGGCTGTAAATGTTCCCCTTGTTCTTGCTGGAATGTTAGATATCATCATCTTCTGATGTAATTCCAATATAATTGATGGAAGACTATGGATTTTTGTCGGCTAATACAAATACTCATAATAACAATCGAGCAGAACATGTTTTGTACTCACCCAAAGTATTTTCACCATTGCATCGAAATGTTAACAACTAAAATTAACAAGGGCTGTGTTCATTCTGGTTTTGATTTTAATCAACCAGAGGCATCACTCTCGCAGAAAGCAGTTTCATTTTGAAAACAAAAAACAACCACATTCTTAGAGAAGGCACATCAAAATGAATGTGTCCACACTGAACAATCATCTCAGTAAATGCACCAGAGGTTGCGTCCTTCCCAGCGCGCAGATTTGCAGAAATGTGGTTGGTAGTTGTTGTTGTCTCTCTGTCCTATACCTGATTAACCCCCCACCGCCATTAAACTGTATTTCAAAGTAACTCACTCAGCCCTTCCTGTGTGTGTTAGACAGTGGTGGAAAGGAGACTGTTAAGGGAAGAAGGGAAACGCAGACGGGACTTCACCAGGCAAGAGTTTCTACGGGAGGTGTGGAAATGGAAAGAGGAGTGAGTCTTGACAGTGACTTCATCACATTTCATTTAGTCTGCGCCTTGGTTGTCAGACTGATCCATGAGCCAGTGCGGCTGCGGGTTTTCATTCCTGATTCGTTCCTTCCCAAACCTGACTCTGCTCTTTCAATCACCTCATCCGTCTGCAGTTCATTTGTTGTGTCAAGTGTGCTCCTTTTCGGAGGCCCTGAGAGGTCAGGGCACTGCAAATCTTAGAGGACAACACATTAAGAAAAAAAGTGCTGCAAATACCACAATTCATAAAGATAAAGGTGCTACAAACTGCACTACACATGAAGAAAAAAATGCGGCAAATCGCAAAACTCAGCAGAAGTTTTTCTAGAGGACGCTTGTCGACAGATATTGTCTGCATCCTGTGTAACTTTAACATTATAAACTTACCTATTTGTAGTGCTTTTTCTTTCTTTGTGGGGTTGTGCAATTTGCAGCACCCTGTCCTCTCAGGGCCTCCATACCACTTTTGGTCACAACAAAAATCTGCAGCCACACAATCCTGTCATGCATCCTGGACTTGTTGTTACTGCCTTGAATTGAGTGCTTTTATTCCTGACACATTCCAGGAAAGGAGACGAAATCTACAAGCAGCTGAGAAGGCTTGGAGCTTCTCTGGACTGGAGCAGAGCATGTTTCACCATGGATCCAGTAAGATAACAGCCATGCATTTTTCTTGAATAAGTGTAGTGTAGTGTATAGAATTGTAATTATAAAGGGATCCATACAAGGGTAAAATAAATGTCAAGAAGAACTTATTCAAGGTGCATTGTGTTAAATTCAAATCCAAATCCTGTAAGTGGTGTCACCATGTCTACATGCCTAAATGCATTGAGTTGCTGCCATTTGATTGGCTGTTAGATATTTACATTAACAAGCAGTTCAACAGGTGAACATTATGTAATAGCCAGTGAGTGTAAATGCTAGCGTACAATATCACATAAGCTTGTTCTTGCATGCTTTAGTATACTGAAGTACAAAACTTGCTTCAGGAGGAGATTAAAGCTTTGAGAATAATGTATCTCAATTCTCACTGTGAAAAGGAGCTGTCTTGAGTGTCCTCAACTTTGGTTTCAGGCCTTTAGCAGGGCTGTGACTGAGGCCTTTGTCAGGCTGTGTGACTCAGGTCTGATATATCGCTCAGAGGCATTGGTCAACTGGAGCTGTGCACTGGAATCTGCCATCTCTGACATAGAGGTGAGACAACAACAACAAGGCTGGAAAATAATGGATACCATCTGTGAGGATAACTTTGAACTCTGAGAACTTTGAAACAAGCGAGCCTGCCAGCCATGGTTCATCTTATAGGCAACAATCAGTACATAGCCTCCGTCAACATGCTCCCCAAAGAAACTACAAAAAAAATGGGAAAGCTGGAAAGTATGTGGCCAGGAAGTGTCAGGCGATTTGCAAAAGCAAAAAACACAAATATCAATAACTGCAGCACAAACGCAAAAGAGCCACAACACAAACGCAAAAGATCAACAACAGAAGTAAACTTATAACAGAAGCAGAGGAGGAGCACACCCCTCACCCCCGCTACTCTGCTGTCTGTCTGAGGCTTTTAAGAAGCAGTCATTCAGAAGTTAACAGTTAGCCGCTAAGGTTAGCCAGTCGTACACATGTGAGCTGTACCATTAGCTTTCAGCAAAAGTAGATAACGTCACAGTGTCCCAAATCGAATATCACATTAAAAAGTAATATTCTTGAGCACATTATGGTTTCAGTAAATTAAGTAGTGTAAAACTATAGTCCAAGTTATTATCCGTTGGACAGGCTAACGTTAGCAGCAAACAGTTAGCCTGACACCATAAAGTTATCTTTACTGAATGAACTTCAGATAAGCCTAGGACATAAATCGAGTGGCTAACGTTAGTGGCTAACGTTAGTGGC
>JAOWBC010000539.1:21977281-21999900 GCA_028566105.1 Hypoplectrus providencianus | reverse complement strand
TAAAGCCAAAGTTTGTCATGTTGCAATTGCCTTATTTTGGTTATTGGACTATTATTGTACCATAGACACCTGGCTTCGAAATGATATATAGTCATGGACTTAACAGGCAGGACAGTGAACTTGAAGTTAGAAACTCTGATGATCTTAACTTGCACTCTAATGCTGAATGCAGCCTTTTTTTGGCTGCTTTCTCAACTTTCTATGGGTTTTAGCTGATATGTTCGTTTTTTAACCTCTCATCCCGCCAGGCTCACTGGCACTTCCCTGAAGAGGAAAGGGATTTCCTGCTTGTGCAGGAAGTGATCCGAGTGGCCCGCTCGCTGCGAGCCCAGTGTGGCATGACCAAAGAAAAGCCGGCCAGTAAGTCATTTTAAAGTTCACAACAAACTGATGAATGCTTTAAGACTGCTTGATACAAATCCATTTAAGTTTATATTCAAGTCATACAACCAATGGATTGATGAGCTTTACTGATGGATAAGAAAATGCTTATTTCACTTAGAATGTTTTATTTTTCATCCTACTTCAATATCGTGTCTTTCAGTGTGGGCAGTTTGTTCACCCCACCAGGCCCAGGTGCTCCTTCACTTTGGTTTGGCTGTTTGGACGCTAAGCCGGATCTCCAGCCTCCATCTCTACTGTCCTCATGGAGCTGAAAACCTCTCTGTCAGCTCCAGTCCTCCACCTGCAGGAAGCCTCATTGGTGTGGTAGACCACACATGCCAGTTACACCTCCACCTTAAGGTATGCATCAACTTCCTGCTTCATCCCTACAGTATGTCTCATGAGCATGATCATATGCAAACTCCCAGCTGTAAATGTCACATTTGTCAAATTAAACAAGGATTTGCTGAACTTATTGTTAAATCTGCCCCAACAATGAATTAATAGGTGGAAAAAATAATTTACATACAATTTTGTTACTTCATCCATATTTTTCCAGTTTTATTCAAGGAAAAAATATGTTTCTGTGACAGGCTTCTTAATTTAGGATTTGTTGTTGATGTTTTTTTTTTTTTTAAATATCCTTTTGAATTAAATTAATTGATTCAGGTTCGCCATTCTAATTTCTCTGTCTTTTGGCCTGAACACATTTCTAGTGCTTTTCTCTGCTTAGCCATCTGCTTGTTATCATAACAGCTTCCTTTCTTCCTTTTCTTGCCTATTGTAATGTTTCACTCATCCCTTCATTTTCCACATAGTGAATGAATTGATAAAAAGCTAAAATCCTCCTGTTTAGAACAGAAGTGATTTTCATGTCCCTTGAAAAGCAGGAAGATGCTCCCTGAGCCCCTGGCCAGCGTGTGTGTGTTTTTTGTATTAAGATACAGCATGTAGGAAACACATGTGAATGAAAGCTTTTTTAAATTTTCTTTTGAATAATAGGACTATTTGGATATTTTCCTAATGTCAAATTGGTATCAGTAAGTCATTCAGACCAAGCTAAGGTTGGCTCACTTTAAAAAAGGAGATGTTACTGTACTTTTGTTACCTAAACTATCCCAAAAACGTTTGCATTACCAACACATGATTGGCAATGTACTTAATAATTGTGTCCTGTGATTTGCTAGCTGCCAAAACCACAAATGAAAATCTACACAAATCACAAGGGCTCCATTTTTCTTCATAAAGACTTTTTTTTTTTTTAATTGCAGAGTTTTCTAAGTCTAATCGTTTATTTATTTGATCAACTTGTAGATGTCTTTGTATGTAGATGATGTATGACACAAGTTAAAAAAAAAACCCATTAAGAATAAATAGCAAATGTGTTATTTCCTGATTAGTATTCAAATTGACATGAAAATTGTTCCCAAGCAGAGGGTGCATCATTTGGATGGACAGCGTTGCATAACCTCTGTCATAATCTATTTTAAGTTAATCATAAGAGATTGAATGCCATTTATTTAATCATTTTTATAATAAATGTCATCTAGACAACAAAGCCATGAATGTGAATACAAGACTATGCACTAGATACTAAATACGCTCACCCACCATCACCTGCACAGGTGTGTGATTGCTTAAAGTTCCAGTTTATAGCCATCAGTTCATGAATCTGTCAACATGAAGGACAGCCATCAGAATTAAATGCCATTGTCAATGAAAAATTATTCAATTAATGCAACCTTTCTTCCCCAGTTATCATAAGGGAGCCATGATCATTGGAAACTGGATATGAAATGGACTCTGCATTGGGTTTGCTCTGTGATACGAGTGTAGTGAATGCTAAGCTATTAGTTGACTTTCCAAGCTCCGGTGTTGAGTTGTGGCTGGTTCTGATCATAGAATGGATCATTCCAGCAAGAAGTCAACTTCACTTAGAACAAGCCAGTTAATACAATGACAGTGCGTAATAAATACTAAGTGCTGTAGGCTGTCCTGTTCGCTCTAACAGCTGCTGAAAACTTTGTCGTTTTTCGACCCTGCCAGCTTGCTGAAACTATTCTGTGATCGGATTGAAAAGTATGACATACAACTTTTATTCAAAATCCCAAATTATCCCTTAAATGCACAATACTCAAACTGCAAACAGGAAAGCTTTTTTTTTTTCTTGCGTGCGTTTATCTAACATACAAAATGACTCTCTCCACCAGAGTGGAATGAACATCAGTAAACAGATCCTTCAGCTCTCCCAGAGCAAAGACAAGCTTGTTCCAAAGCTGGAGAAAATTCTCATCAGAGTCCAGTCACCGGACTACTTGACCAAGGTTCCTGCTCATGTCAGGCAGCAAATGGACACAAAGGTGAGTACTGGGCTGCAAGTTGCAGTGTTGCAGTGCTGCAGTGCTATCCATAATTGATTACATTTAACTGAAGGGGGAAAAATGAATTGTATTACAACAGTACTACTGAAAGAAACCTGACTGTCAAACTTTGGATCTGCCTTGGATCATGACAGGTTGTGGCAGGAGGGAAAGTATGTTTTTCTCACTTTTATGTCACCTACAATGTCCCTGACTTGTAACCGTTTAGTTTGTCACGAGAGTTGTTTTTACATTCATCTGCTGAAGGGAGTTTTCTACCCATTACTCCAGCACAGATCAGCCCTATCTGTACAGAGCAAAAACACTTTAACATTGAGTCAGATAATGTGTGATTCACAACCACTAGCACTGTGTCAGCTGCTTCTAGTTAAAGCTCCCAGTCTGGAACCATAATAACTTTTCTATAAGGAAAAGCATAAGAAGTAGCATCAAATCATTTGTCCAAGTCTGAAACATGTTCATATATCCACCAAAACTGAACTGCCATCAATGACCGGTATCTGAAAGACAAGGGTGATGCTTGACTCACTCTGCAGGGCCCCAAACATTTTCAGAACCCCTTTACTTTTCCACAGGCTATAGAGTCAAGTCATAACCTCAGTGTATGCCGTATATGTCTCTGCTCTTAGCAACTACAGTGGTGAGTTACATGAGTTTTCTCTAAATGTAGCTTTTGGGTTTGCGAGCCTGGATTGGTATCCAAACAAGGCATGTACAAGACATTTGACCTGTCCATCTTTAATGCTGTCGATGGTGATTACATTACAGAAAATTAATAATGCATTTTAGGTGGTCTTGTTGGTAAAGATAGTCGTGTCCCCAGTGGTTGGTGGTTTTGACACCTGCAAAGAGTTGGTGGCGCTCTGATACCAGTTTTACTGGACAGGGGCAAGTTCTTTGGCTGTCAAAACCCAAAGAAGTGGTTCCCAATCAGGCTCTGGCTCTGAAACTGGCCCTTGAACTGCCTTGGTTGAAAAGGGGCAACCGAGGGCTGTTGTCTTGATTATCAGTATTGACCAGATGTGTCCATATTGCACCAAATTAAACAACATGCATCCCTGAGTGCCCAGTAAAACACTTGTGAAGATTAGAGTAGACTGGAGGACAGCTTTTGAAATATGCAAAGGACAGATTCACCAACACACAGAATTCTTTCTGTATAGTTAGACAAGTGCAGAGCCAGTTCAAAGCACCCCTGCTCAGAACAGATTATTGCTGCCTGCTGCTTTTTCATTACCTACTCTTGCACACTGCTTCACTCTGTCATAACATAGCACCACACGTACAATTGGCATGTCACTCATAGGCAGAAACCAAGATGAAATACACCAAAAACAAACAGTGATAGACTTTACCATTACTTAGAAAGGTTACCTGCCTGGGGGCCCAGCCAAAAGCTCTACCAACAGCTGCATATTTACTTATAAATCTCACCTCCTGTGGGGATGGAGCCAGCACAGCTCTTTGAACCAGTCAATGAGGAAATTAACAGTTTCTTGTCAATCACGTCATGTTCCTAGTATTCTCCAGTAGGGCTTTGATTTCCTCCAAGCTTGATTTGGATCTTCATTAAGAGTTGTTCCTCACCACAGACCCGTGGTTTTAATGAAAGATAAATCAAAGATAAACCAAAGTCTGATTTAAAGTCTGTCATCATATTCTGCTTACAAATATCCTACCAATATTGTGCATTTATACTCTCTTAACTATCCAGCATAACATTGGAGTGTAAAGCACCACTTTGAACAGACGTTAAGTAGACGAAATTTAAAAACACTGTGCCAATAAGGCTCTTTTTGGCTTACAATTGAGTGCAGGGCATTTTGTGTATGATAAAAAATAGTTAAATGTCAGATAAAGTGTTTTAAATCGTACCAGTGTTCCAAGTTAAAAAAATGGTGAAAGTAAAGCAAGACAGTGTTTGACCTGAACCCAAAGTCATTGAATGCTCCCATGAAAAACACACATAAATCACAACTACTTCGGGATCAGAAACAGTGGTGAATAAATGAACTGATGATAAATCAATGAATAATATTAAAATTACAAAATTTCCAAATTGGTATTAGTTACTTGCTTTGACATAACATTGGCAGTGATAAAGCAGAGCATTAATTTAATGGTAATTAAACAATTATTTAAATAGTAGGTGACATTGGTATTCGTACTGTAGTGGTTAGTACTGAAATGTTGATTTGCAGGCAGTGTAATGACTTTCCTGCTGGCTGTTATGTGCTTGGTAACTGGAGCAAATCTGCCCAGTGTTGAATCAGTTGACTTCGCGTTTGGTTTACCCTGAGCTGACTGACTGGGCTTTGCGACCCAGGTCAAGAAGTAACTCAGACACAGGTCTGTTTTAGTGCCCCAAAGATGCTATATACATAGACAGTTTATAACCATAACATTAAGTACAGGCAACAATGGACATTTAAATTCTATTGAATTTGTTTTGAACATGTCCTTTTCCACAAATCCATTAAACGAATTCCAGTGAACATGTATTACAATGAAGAAATTACATGATATTGTATATTTTTTTTACTTCATTTTTTATGTATTGCAGTCTATTACTATAATTGTGTACAGTGAACCCTCGCTGTATCGCGGTTCATGTTTCGCGGCTTCACTGTTTTTGCGGATTTTTTTAGGGTAGTTTTTTATGCTTTTTTACAGTATATGAACGCGCATTGTGTTCTGCTTCAGTAGAAAAAGTAGCCACAGCGAAGCAGAGTCAGGATAAGCATAAGCAAAAGTTTATCACGATAGCCTGCTCTAGACCCGGTGAATGTGTCACTCACATCGGTCCCCCTGGAAACACATCACAAACATTCCACTTGACACTGTGAAATACGCGAGTCACAGTGTGTCCAACCTCGTAGGTTGATTATCAAAATTATTATTTTACAGTATTTCTAAAAACTATCATAGCTATTTGAAAGAAAATGTTTATATTTCTATTTCTTAAACAAATGATTGGGCCTGAAAACAGGTTCTAATCTTTGGTTTCGTCCTGTAATACTGTACTTTATAATAATTGACTACTTCGAGGATTTCGCTTATCGCGGGTTCATTTTGGAACGTAACCCCCGCGATAAACGAGGGTTCACTGTACTACTTTTTTTTTTTCTTTATAACTGTATGCTTGTTGGGGTTAGATTAGAAGAAAATGGAAAAAAGTCATATGAGAGTCATGAGAATTCTCATCCTCCTTATGTTCCTTCCTCCTCCTGTGTGTTTAGATATCAGCCCTGCAGAAGGAACTGAAGACGATTGAGGACCAGCTGAAGCTACTGCAAGAGGCTCAAACAACAGAGTGACTGATAGGCAGACAGATGGCTGGACATCAGAACTGATGAACTTTTTCATGAATGATGATAGCATATAATGTTTTCTAACTGGGGATCTTTACACTGCTGCCGTGAAGGACACGCTGTATTGTATCATGTTGGCACATAATGCAGTGTCTTTGAAATAAAGTAATACTGTACAGCAAAAGCTCACCTGCAGATGGAGTTGTGAGGCTGCAGGTATCTGTGAAATGGTTCTGTTTTGTTTTCAAGCAGCTGAGTATATGCGTCAGGGAAATTTAGAGTTATGATCCCAAAATGTCCTTGATCAGTTTTCTTAAAATTAATGTATCTTTTTCTAAACTTGACCAAATGTGTTTCCTTGTTGAGAATGTCAGAATTATTGGAATCCTCATCATGTGGTTAAAAACACTCTGGTAAGGTATGCAAGTAATGATGCATTCTGGATTCACCAGAAACTAGCATGGCACATCAGTGTTAGTGATAAAAAATAACATTTGTCAGTAGATGGGAAGATTTGTATTCATCCAATGGGCAAACTTAGTCAAGCAGCAAAGTCACATTTATGAAAACACAAAGAAAAGCCAACATAAGAACCAAAAAACAATAAACCAAATATATGTAGAATAAATGCTGCATAGCATTGAAATATAGAAAGAATAGAGACTAAAAGTTTAAATGTATGCACGCATTGACCAATGATGGGGCCTAGTAATTCCAAATTGTAAATGTTGTACAAACTGCTGGATTGTTATTCATATTAACACAGAATTGACTCTTCTTATAATATATCCATGCGAATGGATAGAGAACTGTAAATATTCTAATGTCTTGATTTGATTCGCCAAAGGCGCTCTAGTGAAATGTGCTATTGAGTTGCATTAGAACCTGAAGTACAGGAACCTGGGATTTTAAGCATTTGCCGCTGAGGAATAAAAGCCAAGTTACCTCCACCTGCTGTAATTATAACCATTCTTGTGTTTATCAAGTAAGAACAGAGGTTTCAAAATGATTGCGTTTACTATGCGGCACATTTGTATAAGCGGGTCTTGATAAAGACAGGTGAAGTAGCTCTGGATGGGACCCGGCTCGTGTCGTGTCAAGTCGTTCCTGAAGGAGTCAATAATCCGGAAGTCGAGTTTTGAGTAATCAAATGAAAAATGCCGTCATCATACATACGAAGAGGCAGTCTGTGGTAGACCCAGCTGGAGTAGGAGAAAGTGAATCAGGGCGGAGGAAATGACTTTTCGCTGCAAAATGTAACCGTGGACACACGAGCCGGTGGCAGTGTAACATTTGTAGCAGAGTTGGCACTGTAGTCTGCTAACAATAGCAGCTACTGGTGTTGGAAATAAGAGGGGAGCCCTAATGGGAACCAGAGGTGGAGGTGCAGGCAACGCTGGAGCTGCTGTGTAGCAACACAGAGATGTGCTGTGAATGTGACACCAAAGGAAACACAAGGGTGGCTCGACTTGCAAGTGCTAGCTTGCTAGCCAGCTAGCCGGCTGTCAGTGCTGCAGCTCGATGTGAGCTTTGTTTCATCTTGCGGTGCCAGCCGTACCGAATCGTACAGATCGACATGTCAGAGGTGAGTGAGACTGGCTTCAGTAGCTCGTGAGTGAAAAAACAAAACAAACAATTTACTGCTGCTGCTCGGCGTTAGCTAGCCAGCTAGCTAACTAGCATGTCGGCAGAACGCGTTAGCCTGCTATAAAGACACTTCATGTGCTGAGGTTCGGAAACCACGGAAGATAAGATAAACATCGGCTATGCTCCAGCAGCATTATACATCCATTCTTTGAACTTCACTAGCCTATATTGTAGCGTCAGATAGCTTAATAGCTTGAAAGAAGAATGTTAACCACTGGATTTCATCACAACATACTAGGCAGCTGCACCTCCCGTGACCTGCTGCTTGCAATAAAGACACTTGCATCAGTTGGAAGTTAATATTTATTGTTCGCAGTCTATGAGGCCTCGCCTGGCAGTCCCCGTTGCCTTTCCACATTGTGGTCATGTGAACCATTAGCCGGATGGTACACTCTCCGATGCCTCAGTAGGTGTCTGCCACAGGCTCCTCTGTCCTACCAGTCAGTTCCACGTTGTCTGACGGAAGGAGGAGGGGGTTCAAGAAGAATAGAGTTTCAGCTGGTACAATTTGTGAGAAGAGCAACAGTTCCCTCCCTCTGCCCATCCTCCCTCACTGCTCGGTCTGCAAAGCTTAACTTCCTACAGTTCAAAGGGAAGCATGACAGATCCGTAGGCTGCTCCGAGTTCAGGTACCGTCAGTCTCACACATTTTATTTCTAAGCTTTGGAGTGATCATGTGTTTGGTTCAAAATATTTCTTAGACATATGATTTTCTCCTGTCCCTGGCACTTTTCTGCTCACTGTAAGGACTTAAATCACACTGGCTGTGTCTGAATCTTTTCCTTGACTTCATACTTTTACTTTTCTACTTGAACTGATGCATTGTTGCTCCCACGTTGCTGTGTATCTGCATACTGCTTTTGTGTTTTTAAAGGAACAACAGTATCTTAGATTGCCATTCTGCTTTAAGAACTCACAGTGCTACTTTATTTGCCAAGAAGAGTTCAGCTCTATCAGCTCTTTTAGACCCACTAGTTAAATCTATAGTTATTAGGTACACATGCTAAAGCTAAGCAGTGTAATACAATAGTCCTGTTATAAACCTTCATTAATATTCAGTTTTTGTTTTACAGTTGTGTTTATTCAACTCACTGTACATGTGAAGATAAGTTTTTCACTGATTTTAAACTCACACTTTGCATTTTGCAGACAGGAGTTGTTATTACTCTAACTGATAAACTTGCACATGTATATACTAATTTCTCAGAGTTTTTTTTATCACCTTGAACATATTTGCAACTGACACATGATAGGATTACACATATAGCTGCTGAAAGTGCCAGGCCTGTTTGCTGTTGTGTGTTCGTTTTGGATTCCTTTTGGATCTGAACAACCCCCCTGCCTTGACTTTATATCACAACCACAAGCCACTGATTAAACATATGAATGCACTATAAGTCAAACATCTGATGTGTCTAAGTGGGGGGGTCATGTTAAGAGATGGCACAGGAGTAAAGCCCAGCCAAAGATCCATCACTAATAAGAGTGTTTGTTCCTTGTAGTCAAACATCCATCCTTACAAGCTTATTGCAGGCCTATATTTATCAGCAGTAATTGGTTTAGGATTTTCTAACGCCGAGACGCTCCTGTAGAGGAGCCAGTATGACCCCCCATCCCTCACTCACTAACTCCTCCTAATTCCCTCACCAGTGTAAAACAGCAAAACAAACATTCTAGTAATATTCTTGTGACTGTAGAGTAATGTTCAAGTTATTTCATTATTTCTACTGGATAAGTGCTTTTAAAGTTCAACCTTACAAACATTTAGACACCGAATGAAGTGTTGGTTCAGCTTGATTAAAAAAAACAAACAAACAAACAAAACAAACACAACTTTTTTCAAAAGTGAGACATGTTCTGAGAATTCTGTCTCTTCCCCGGAAATGATTCAAGCGACTCTGAGTGCTGTATTAAATAAATTAATTATCAATATTTAGCTTTGAGTTTTCATATTTCGACAGTGCAGTCCTATCCTTAACATGGCCCAGTAGGCATGGATGCTAAATACTAGCCGAAAATTAGATGTAATCACAATAAGCAGATATTATGCTGACATGACCAGGTGGGTAAGAACGCTTACTGGCAGATTTGTGATGAAGTTGGATATTGAGTAAACTTTACAATCTGTTAGTAGTTTTTAGGTGTTCAGTCATGTTTGGATTCACATCCGTCATTAGGATCGTAGTATGTGTTTGTACTGTTGTATACTTTTCAGACCCCCTCTTAAAGGATTATATCGTCCATATCAACAAAATCTCAGAATCTTAATAATGCTAAATCTATTATGGTTTTCATGGAAAACTGTCTCCCCGGTGAGAAGGCTTATTTTTATATATCACCATCACACACACAGATCTAATATTAATATGTACTAACTAGTAATTTCACATGCTGGTTCAGGGGCCCAGGGTAAAGTCATCTCAATGATCGAACTGAGACAGTCACAGTTCCACCTACCAGCAACAGGAAGTAGAGTTTTGTTTGTTTGTTTTGTAGCACTACATAGTTGACGCCTGAGGTTAATAAAATTGCACTCATTCTTTTTAAATCTCATGTACTATAGAAAATAGTGTTTTGAGACTTTTTTTAGTTTAGTCTTTTCCTCAGGTAAAAACACATAGCTACAATGGAAGTGCAAATCTTGCAAGCAGCTAATCAGACCCACCTTTCAGCGCTGCTGTTTACCTCTTTTATGGATTGTGATGCCCTCTGTGGATGACATTTCAGTGGTTCCAGTCAAAATTTTTGGAAAACCGGTTCGATCATATTCCCAAGGTTTCCGAATTAATTCTGTTTGAGAGCCAGAGCTAATTTGGTGGAAACGGGAGCTTGATTTTATTATGTTGAATATGAGAGTGACTGCAACACCTAGTGATAAAATTCAATGTTCTGCTTTTCAGTATGTGGCTTAAAATCAAACTGACTGGATTATGTGTACCGATGATTAAGGGTTTTCAAGATATCTCAATTGCTTATTAAAAACTTCAGTGACTTGAATGCTGCTTTACCTTTTCCATTCAAGGAAATCCGAAATAGAAATACACAGCACTTATCCCTCATGTTCTCCTTTGGTCGGTAAACTAAAACAGCACAGAATTTTAATTAAATATTTCCAAAACAAAACTTTATAAGATTGAATATTAACCTCTTGAGATCTACCTGCCTGGCTACGTAAAGGGATTAAATATAATGACTTTGTACAGATTTCAATTGTATAAAGGTCACAAAGGAGTGTAAATGATCCCATTCACTTTAATTTCGGGGTTGATACACTGTTGGGGTGTCTGGTCTTTCAGGTGGAATAAGGTTGTGGCACAGAGCTTTTTCCTTTTATAAGAAGTTTAATTAAAAAAAATGATAGCTTGTATTTGAAATGCATTTGACTAATGTTGTGGGAAAATATATGCTCACTTTGAATTCATACTGGCCTTTGTTCTTACTTAAGTCTGATGAGTGTACTCACAGTTGAAGTACTCAAGTATGAACCATCAACAAGATTTACTTTTTTTTTCCTTTAATTTTTTTCCCTTTAATTAGTTAATTGAGGTACAAATAAATGAGTTATTTTTACTTGTTTATTCATTTTTTAATACATTTTTTGTCAAATGCAGGGAATTAAAGTTTACAGCAACATTGCTCTTATTTTGAAGGTTGTAACACATTCTTACCATAATGCCTTGTAAATACATGAACTGTGATAACAAGTAGAGCCCAGCTTGACCACAGTGTGCTTTAGCGAGCTCAAACTACGCAGCCTAATCTCACACCAAACTTGAGTAATGCTTACAGAAAGCTTGTGCTGTTGTGGTTTTCATGACATTTTAAGTGTTATTAGTGAAGTGATATTATGTGTAAAAAGAGTAACTCTTTTTGGAAGTCTTTGCTTTAACGAAAGGGAAGGCCGGTCTGAGACAGAAACCAGAAAAATACAAAAGAATGTTGTCATCTTGTGGATGCTTTTGCTGATAGTGTGACTGTTTTATTGTACTATTACACACTACAGGATTGAACAGAGATGTATAATGCATTTATGACAGGGACTTTCTTGTCCAATTTGACAATTTATAGTTCAAAATGAGCTGCTTGAATCCATCTGATCATTTGTTTTGCTTTGTTTTCAGGATGATGGCTGAAGGTAATTTCCAAGGAAGCACATTCCCTCGATCAAACTTGACCCCACTCCTCCGCTTTTAAATTTCATCTGCACTTTCGCAACCTCCCCGGGTTTCAACTTTGTGTGTCCTATCATTTCCCTGGTTGTAAGGGATTATAAGGAATGCATGCATTCCACTGTAAGAATCAATTTTAAATTGGACCATTTTTCTCTTGACTCCCTGACAAAAAGAAAAGATGACTCTCAGAACTGAAAAAAATATGTGATTGGATACTAACCTCTAACCCATCTGAGGTTTACACCTCAGTCTGAGGATTCCTAATCTGGTTCCAGCACTTGTTCCCTACCTGCAGCCTTTTCCACAACCTTATTCCTTTCTTGTGTCATTGGGCCATGGTTCGCAAAAAAGGCTCTCTGATACTATGCGGTGCTTTCCTGTTTGTCGCTTGGAATGCGTTGCTTCTACTGTATCTTTGGGGACGTCCTCCCATCGGTCGCCTTGGAGAAGTTGGCGGAGCCGAACCAGGAGGAAAGGAGGAGTGGGGTAAGGGCAGAGGGAAAGGAGGCCAGATCAACCTAGCCGGGGAAGTGATCAGGCTGGCAGAGGAGGTTGAAATTCAACTCGAAACCCAAAAAAAACTATTGAAGCAGATTGAACGTCACAGGGCAGTGTGGGCTCGGCAAAAAGATGTCGGGAAAAGAGAAACAGAGGACACGAAAGAAGTCAAACTAGAGGTTGTCCACCAGCCATTGAAGCCTCCACTTCCTCCAAAAGAAAGTGTGGATGATGTGGACCAAACTGAAGTAAAACATTCACAGCAACCTGATCACACAGTAACTTCAGACCCTAAGTCAGAACAGCACCAGACCATTGAAATGAAAGAAGAAAAAAGTGAGAACGATAAATGGACAACGTCTGCTGCCAGCCCAGAAGTCGTCATTCCCATTCTTGTTATTGCATGTGATAGAGTGACAGTAAAACGTAGTCTGGACAGACTAATACAGTACCGCCCTTCTCCAGAACTGTATCCAATCATTGTCAGCCAGGACTGTGGCCACAGCGAGACGGCACGAGTTATTGCTTCATATGGAGATCAAGTGACGCACATCAGCCAACCAGACCTGTCTGACATCAAAGTAAGGCCAGAGCACAGGAAGTTCCAGGGTTACTACAAAATTGCCCGACATTACCACTGGGCGCTCAATCAAGTGTTTAACACTTTCTCCCAGTCTACTGTGGTCATAGTGGAGGATGATCTTGAGGTGAGTTATTTCTTCCTCATTCTGTCATCCATGAAAGCTTACCTCTTTATTTATTATCTTGGTTTTTTAGGATGTTGTGTAACATAAATATAACAGAAAGGAAAAATGTTTTCATCCTTTTTTGACATGTAATCAACTGAAAATTGTATAAAGACAAAATATTTAGTAATGTTTTACACTATCCTCATTAATTTTTATGTATTTATTCTCACTTGATGTTTTTGATGGCTCCATAAACAATCTTTTGGTATTAAAAATCCACATGAAAACAAGTTAATTGGTGATAGTAGATGTCCCTTTAGACAAAATAAAAGCCATAATTCTGAAGTTTTGATAAAATACAATTGCTCCTTGCCTGTGTTCCCATTACAACTAGAAGTACCAAAAACATGACTAAAATTGGTAATGATGGATACCCCAAATATTGTAGAAGCAGGAACTCGTACTCACGGGTGCATCCTGGTGAAATTCTGTACGGTAATGGTCTCAGGAATGGGTGTGGCAAAATGGCTCGCTAGCGCCCCTTAAGTTCATCACCAAGGCCAAGAATGTCATAGTGATACGAAATTAGTTACATATGTGTATCATTGGAAGACGCACCAAAATATCTGGGGAAGCCATCCCCATATACGTACAGGAAGTTGGGACTTGAATGCCGTGTTTTCACAATTTCCATGCTGTTTATTTTAACAAAGTCCTCTTAGGGAGTTCACTCGATTGACTTCAAACTTGGTCAGTACCATCATAAGGCTTTTGGGATCAAATGTTATCAAATGCACAGCAGATTATTACACTATGAGGGCGTGGCATGGCGGCAAAATATGGCATTTCGCCTAAAAGAACAAGATTGTTATAACTTCTTCGTACTTTGGCCGATCTTGGCCAAACTTTTCTTGATTGATAAGAGTCCAGCCCTGAACAGTTCTACATAACAATATTTCATAAGCCCCACCCCTTATGCTTCAACCGAGCCACCTACCATAACCATTACAGAACCATTTGTCTTACAGACATGTATGAGGTGTCATTACACTCAGCGGCGACCCATGTTTAACAGATGATTGATTGCCACCCTGCTTATGCTAAGCCATGCCCCTTTCCCCTAACTAATGATTATTTTGTCATAGAATTTCGAGTGAGGAAACGTTGAACTGCAGAGACTTCCTGCTTTGTCAGTGATGTTTTCTCCACCTATTTTACCTAAGCCACACCCCCTTTCATAACTTCACATGGCATGTGTTCAAAGCAGAAGAGCCTGTCTGCAGTTCAGAACAGTCTCCCATTGAAAATCTAAAACACACTTTACAGGAACAGAGACTTGAGGAACAACCCAACAATAGTTTGTCCAACAAAACTTCAACAGCTCTTGTCCTCAGTTCCTAAATGCTTACTGAGTGTTTTGAAAGGAAATGCTGATTTAACACATTCCTAATTATGCCCCTGTTCTTACTTTTTTAGAACTTGCTGGTGGCATCAAATTCATAATGAATCCATTTATGTTTATCAATTATGACATTAAGTATATTGTCTCTTTACATTTCTTAATTGATTGTGTCAAATAAAAGATAAGCAAATGATTTCACTGTTTATTTCAGTTTTAGACAATATCCAAAATGATTTGGTATTCGGGTTGTACTTGTCCAGACAAGATAGAATTAAATTTTCTGATGCACCTTTGCACTGAGTTTGAGGTTGTTGTTGTTGACTTTAAGTGAACTTCGTAGAATTGAAGTCACAATAAAATGCTTTTACCTGTCATGTTAGATAACTCTAGTTATTCTGTAGTTCTTTTATCAAACATATAGCAAATCATTACAACGATGCGGCTAGATATTTTTTCTGACTTTGAAAGCAATGTAACTTAACCATTAAAATACAAATACAATAGTTTTATTGTTTGTCTTTATGGGACAATGAGCTACTTATGTTAATTACACAGAGTTCCAACTGTGCAACTTTTCACACGTTTAAATTCCTCCAGTTGCCTACACAAACAGAGATATGCATATCATGCTTATAACAAAAGGTTCCATGATTTGCATCATTAGATGAACTGCTTGAGATCACAAGCATGAACTTAAATCACCTTCCTTAGTTCACTAGAAGCAAAGTTATGTCTGTTTCCATTTTTTGGGCAATTAATGAAGTTATTTTGGTAATGCCTTAACATGTAATGCTTAACAAACCACTGTCAATCTTATGTGCCAAGTCTATCCAGACATTTCAGTCATAAAAGTTGATAGGAAATAACATTGCTGGATCCAAAAAATTTAAAAGCAGACATATAGGCTAATGTCAAGTGCAAAACGTCAGCTAATACACTTGAAAGTAATTGGCCTCTAAACATAGACATTGACAGCAAAGTATTTATACTCCCTCAGTTTCACCTACCTGCTAAACTTTCCTGGGTGTTATCCTCAAGTTTCCTGTCTTTTGTAATTCTTATTTTGTGTTTTTAAAAAAGGACACATGTTGTCATACCAAATGGATCAGTCAATCAGTATCTATATATTTACCTGAACTGGTATAAACAGGATTATAACATTGGCATGCAAAATTGAGCAATGGGTTTGACATATTTAAATTTATGTGCAATTTATTCACAAATTATTCACATTTGGTCTTAAACAAACATAAAGGTGCATACAAACATTTGCATTAACCTGCAGGATTGTAGGTTTTCATTGTGTTTTTCTTGCCTGTTTCTTTGCAGCTGTATAATGCTTTATAGAGTTAATGATTCAAACAATATCCCATAGTTTTTATGCCAGCACCATTTCATCAAATGACAGTATTGCTTATTGCACATGCATTCCATTTCGGCACTGAATCCTTGCATTGCTAGGATTTCTGAAAAGATTTAAAACAATAAAATGAAGGTCTAAGGTTATAAACAGTGCCTGTAGACACCACATGAGTTTGCAATTATGTTCCCACTGGTAGATTTGGCAGAAGTGAAGAGGGTTGATACCCTTTCCATGGTAAAAGTGTAATTACATGTGGCTTCTATTCCAATGTGGGTTAATGAGGACTGAAGCTGGTCCCAATGGTTCCACGTGTCTTAAGTATACTTCACTGAAGACAGACTTCTCACAATCGGCTGAGCAGCTTATTAGTGGTAACTTTGCACATTAACCAGTACCTCTTTTAGCCTGTTGTCACAAACCGCAGCCTTGGTTCCTGACAATGCATGACCTGTTTGTCATATTTAAGTACATATAGCCTAACTGTGTGTTTTGGATCACAGCAGAAACAATGCCTTATATTTGAGGGAGAAAGCAAAAGTATCAGCAATTGAGAGTGCACAGCTGTTGAGATCAATAAAAGTCCTCCTTTCAGCTGCTAGAAGTGCATGAAGTGATTCAATTGAATACTTGGATGGTAGAAGTGCCACGCAGCAGGAAAAAATTAAAGAAACATCCAAGTAACTTTCAACTAGCAGTCTGAGGGACGAACAAAAACATTACTAAACCTGGCTTTCCTCTGTGTAATTGTTTTCCACTGGCTTATTCTTTTTTATGACTAACAACTGAGGAACCAACTCTTCCTGTTTGTTTTAGGTAATATTTCATTAAGTTGACTTAATGTTTGTATTATCCTCAATATCAATTATGGTGGACACACAGGGGGAACCATCATACAGACTCATTATAGGCAGCCAACAATTGTTAAAATATGACAAGGTTTAATGTCCAAAAGCCCTAATCTACTCAGACACCTGATAGAAATGTATTTTAAAAGAGTATTGTCATCTGTAAAATTTAAGGATGAAGGATGTTCAGATTTTTTTTTTCAACCATAGCCACAGCTTTTTGTAGTTAAAAGATACAACAAGCAATCAAAGTCAAACAAAATAGAATTTGTGAAAAAATGATTGTGTTAAAACCACCAGTTTGCCTTCTTTCAAATGGTTTCTAGTTAAGACTCTGTCACATTGCCAATGTCTGTTTATTGTAAGCAGCTTCATTAAAATAAACTAATACATGTTGCTGTACAGTAAATTGTGACAACACCAAGGAAAATTGATGCATTCGTGTTAAGAATTAGTAAAAAGTATCCATCACAGGGACACTTTTCTGCAGGATAAATTAACTAACTAACAATCTGCTCCTCTTCTTAAAGCGATAGTTCTCCCCCAAATCACAAATCCATAATTTCCCCCCCCCTTTTCTGTAGTTCTTTTTAAGACTAAATTGTTTTGGTGTAAGCAAAGTTTGGGAGATATTTGTCATAGAGATGTGTTCTCCCTCTCGGATTCAACATTAAAAATTCCTCTGTCATTGCACAGATTTATATTTTCATGTAGGAACCGATCTCTCAAGTATGGTTCCAACATAAACCTGCTCGTAATAACATGATTGCCGTCTGCCCAAACTATTTGTAATGTATTTTTGCCTGTTGAATTGACTTCTGTAAATTGATCAGTTAGTGATTCTTTTGACCTGTTTGACATGTATATCAGAACCAACAGCTTATGACTATCCATCTCCGTCCTCTTTTTGAAGGTGGCCCCGGACTTCTTTGAATATTTTCGAGCCCTCTACCCGATCTTGCGTGCTGACCCCACACTGTGGTGTGCTTCCGCATGGAATGACAATGGAAGAGATGCCTTGGTGGATCCATCTAAAGCCGAGGTCCTTCACAGAACAGACTTCTTTCCTGGTCTGGGCTGGATGCTGCTGAAGGAGATGTGGGATGAACTGGAACCCAAATGGCCCTCAGCCTTCTGGGATGACTGGATGCGTCAACCAGAGCAGCGTAAGGACCGCTCCTGCATCCGGCCCGAAGTCTCCCGGACTATAACTTTTGGCCGGAAAGGCGTCAGTTTAGGTCAATTCTTTGACCAGTACCTACGCTACATTAAGCTTAACACTGAATTTGTGCCTTTTACAAAACAGGATTTGTCATATTTGCTGAAAGAGAAGTATGATGAGAAGTTTATAAAAGAGGTTTACAGCGCCCCGCAGGTGAAAATTGAGGACCTACAACAAGGGGGCAACCTAAAAGGCCCTGGACCATACAGGGTTCAGTACTCAAGCCGGGACAGTTTTAAAGTCTTTGCCCGAAACCTGGGGGTGATGGATGACTTAAAATCTGGGGTTCCTCGTACAGGTTACAGGGGCGTTGTCAGTTTCCTGTACCGGGGTCGGAGGGTATTCTTAGCTCCACCAGAGGGCTGGACGCAGTACGACATCAGCTGGAGCTGAGGGACTGATCCTAACTGAACAATGTGAATGGTGTTGACGAGGGGAGAAAGCCTTACTCAGAGGTAGACCCTCTCAGACCAAAGAATATAGGCAGGCACAGTGGTTAATGAAGGAATGAAAGCAGCACAGATGGGGCTGCAAGTCAGTGGAGCTGGGAGATCAAGTGTTGACCCAGGCCTCTTTGTTAGGGAAGCTTCTAAAATAGGGTGCTTATTCAAGGTCAGCAAGTTCGACCACCCCAAAAATTTAATGAAAAGGAAATCCCACCCTTAAAACACTGTTTTCAAAACAGCGAATGGCAATGTGCCTTGCTTTCTGGGCCCATTTTGTTTGGTGTATTTCCTGTTCCAGTTAATAACTGGCCAAATGTAGACTGACCATCACTTTCAGATGTTTGCAGTGTTGCTGTCACTGAGTTTGGTAGCAGAGAATAATTTCAAATGTCAACAGAATAGGCCTGTTTCAGTATTGGTGATGCTAGACTGTAGGCCAAACACAAAGTAGTAATCATCTCTAGAGGCTGGGAGAAAAACAGTGTTATGTATAAAATCTTGGGCTTTTTTTCTAAATGGAAGTTTTATTCGTGTTTTCTTTTTTTCTTTTTTTTTTTGTAAGAAAATGATTAAATTCAACTGTTCAAGTCTATAAACTAATCATAGGCAGAGTTTTCGACCAGGGAACATGAAAAGTTTTTACAATGCTGAAGGTTGTAGCAGAGGTCATACAAAGTGCAGAACAATGTCATAATATGAAGTCACAGCCCTGATGGTTAACATGAAAAGATTCTTCAGAAACGATACATTGTGAAGGAAATGCAGAAGAAGCGGAGACATCAAGTTTCCAAATTACAGTAGCCCTGATCCAGGACTAGCAAGCTCCATATCACTGTCCTGCAAGTGATCTCCCAGAACTATGTGTGGCTCAGACATCCTTTTTAAAAGACTTTTTAAACCCCATATTGTAAGACACCTATATATAAACTGAATAATAAGTTCCTCTTTGCAAGTCACACCAAGCCATATAGAATTATTTTTTTTCTTTTACTCAACTGGAGTTCTAAAAACTGTTACAGGTTTCATAAGAGACCGTGCTGTAATATAGCTTCCAAAAAGAGGCAAAAATAAACAAAAAGCTCTTATCTGCATAGGTTTTATCTACAATTTGGAAAATGTTATCAGATCAAAAGAATGAAATAGTTGAAAACGCAACTATGTTCAATGAGTTGTCTGAGTTCCAGTCAGTAACAGCAGGATGTGATGTATGTGATAAGACCGTGCTGAGTCAGGGCTACAGTTATAGCTTATATAATATATTTATAGTGTTACATGAACTTGGTGTCCAAATTTGATGAAGGAAAATGTGAATATGAATGATGAAATTTTAATGATAATTCTATTTTGAAATATTTAACTGTCTTGAACCCAAAGTTCTAACAACGTTTCCAAGCTAAAAAAAGGGCATCACTGATTCTGACATTTCACTGACGGACACCCTGAAACTCTGATACAGCGCCAATTGTATTTACATGCCATCTAAGACAATGTTTGGTCAACTTAGGTTTGTTAAAAAACCACTGATTGTGAGATTTTATTTGTTTTTGCAACAAGAAGGCTTTGCAATGGCTAGAGAAATGACTATCACTGTACTGTATTTAGCTTTGGGAGATTATCCACAAGATTGATTGATTCCCATGTCTGTATGGTGATGTGTAAAACCACTGCCTGATGTGTTTATAACTTTAATACAGTATAAATAAAATCAACTATTTTGATATTTGCGCTAATGCTGAAGGAGTCACTCTTTCATTGCCAGAAGTCATTTAGCTGTGGTACTGGATCATCAAGGCACCATGGCTAGTTAATTGTAAATTTAAAGAACCTTTGACACAAAAACCTCAAGTGACACCAGAAACTAGAATTAGCAACTTGTGGTTGTATAACTCACCCACATCCTTAACCCGGCAGCACAGATGATCTCAGCCTGATGTCACAAAACGTGCTGGTGGCCATCATGTGAGGAAAATGTACGCAGGCAGCAGGTAAACAATGCCAATATAAAGTCCATGGGGATCCTTTCTGCATTTTGTGATGTCAAAAACCTGAAGTTGCATTAAAAACACATGACTCACAAACCCTTGGTCACGTTAGTTAGAAAAAGTTACAGAAACATCATAACTGACATACACAGCCTCAGCTGGGTTAAAAAGAAACAATTCATAAACCATGAGCTCTACACTGACACCGACCTGCCAAATGTGTCCCCTGCTATTCCTTAGTTATGGTGCTGAATAATAATTTTCACAAAACATTATGTTGTCACAATGAAGTCAACCATTTGACCTTTTGAATATAAAATTACATCACTTGATCATTCTATTTGATATTTGTGAGGATTAGTCTATTAATTCATAATTAATTCTGTAACTGTAACCATTAATTCTAATGGTTAAAGTTAACTTAACCTTTGACCTCCAAAATTTTATCAGTTGATATTGAGTCCAATTAAATGTTGACAAGTTTAAATTAATTTCTTCCATCCATTACTGATGTGTCACTTTCATGAAAGTTAGAAAGGCATAAGGTCAAGGTGACTTCGACCGCCGTCTCAAAAATTGTAATCAGTTAATATGAGACTGATTGATTTTTTCATGAAATTCTTTCAAGGCATTCATAAACAAGAAGAAATAAAGTCACAATCTTGTGCCCTTTTCCCAGTTCACCGATATATGACCTTCAAGATATGAACTCTTCATCTGTGTGTCCAAGTTAATATTTTATCTATTTATTTATATTTTACCAAATCAGTATCCAGGAGTATTCAGACACTGTTACTGCCTACATGAGGAAATGCATTGACGATGTTACCGAAACCATAACCATGACGGTTCGGGCCAAGCAGAAACCATTGCTGACAGGGGAAGTCCATTGTCTACTGAAAGCTCGGCTTTCAGAGCAGGAGACGAGGTTGGTCTGAGATCTGCAAGAGCCAACCTGTCCTGTGGCATCAGACTTGCAAAGAGGCAGTACAGCAGCAGGGTAACCAACCACTTCAGCGACAGCAGAGACACACGGAGTCTTTGGCAGGGGTTACAGAGTCACGGATTATAAACCTAGACCAGACACCTGTGACAGCAACATTACTCTGCTGAACAACCTCAACAACGTTTTGGGCGGTTTGAAGCTGACAACAGCACCTCTGCACATATGACAACCCCAGGTGAGCAGGTGCTGTCCCAGCAGTACAGCCAGTGTGAGGAGATCACTCCACATGATTAACTCTTGCAAGGCTGTAGGACCAGACAACATTCCTGGTGGTGTTCTCAAGGACTGTGCAGAGGAGCCAACAGATGTCCTCACAGATATCTTCAACACCTCCCTGAGCCAAGCTGTTGTCTCTAACTGCTTCAAGAACACCACCATCATCCAGGATCCAAAAAAGGTCTCCCCAACCTGCTTCTACTTCCTCCACAGACTGAGAAGAGCCAAAGCACCAGTCAACATCATGCATACCTTCTACCATGGAACCACTGAGAGCATCCTGATCAGCAGCATCATTTTGTTGTATGGACCTGGAGTGCACAGTGAGAGCAGCTGGAAAGGTCATTGGTGCCCTCCATATTGCCTCTCTCTATGGATGTTATAAAAATGTGTTCAGAGTGGAAGGTAATTGATTTCATCCTTTAAAATGATTGAGAAAACCTTGATCAAAGCGAAGAAGAAAATGCAGAGATTCTATCTCACACTCTGGTCCTGATCCATTCCAGTGGCAGGACATAGACAACAGCTATCCATGTTACATGTCATGTTACTCTGAGCCATCCATGGCATACTGTTGCCAACTGATTAGAGTTGCCAGCGTCCCTTGAAAAACAGAATTGTGCCGTATCTAGAAACAAAAGCGTCTGTATTGAGCTGAAAAAGGATGTATTGTGTTCCGTATTACTGTGAGAGTCAAAAAATAACCAAAAAATTGCCATTGGAAAAATGAATAACAGGGCAATGAAATTAAAATTTAGGCTAAACCTGTCCTGCTCTGTGACCAATTAGCTGAGAGCATACAGAATACTCTCATCCTATTGGTCGAGGTGCTGTTGCTATGCAGAAGACAGAGGCAACAAGCTTTCTATTTATTGTTTTACATTAATTATTACCTCCGCCAAAGGAGGAGGTTATGTTTTCAGTAGCGTTGGATTGTCTGTCTGTCTGTTTGTTTGTCTGTCTGTGACCAAATTTACGGAAAAAGTTATGGACGGATTGACCTGAAATTTTCACCAGAGGTGTGGCTGAGCCCAAGGATGAACCCATTAAATTTT
>JAOWBC010000539.1:21953668-21970455 GCA_028566105.1 Hypoplectrus providencianus | reverse complement strand
CGTTTAAGCTAATCTTTCATATAGAACAGATTAACAAAAAAAAACAAAAGCATGCATCTACAATTATTCTAAGCACTCTGCATCACAGAGTTCTCCCCTGATGCACACACAAAGACCGGTGTGACTCCTAGCAGGGGACCAGGAGCGTACGTCACAAAATATGTCTCATCATCAACCAAATATACATGAGTCATTTTATGCGTTATTGTAAGTATTCTATCAAATGGACTGTGGCCGTATTGTGAGAAAAGAGTCTGAAATTAGGACATATCAACATGTAAAGCTCCAGCTAGGACTTAACGAAGCTTTTACTGATGTAAGCAGTAACCCTCGCAGCTATAAGTATTCTTGTGTTAGCGACAGAAATGTTTATGAAGTAGGTTTCTTTTACTGCTGTACTTCATATTGTTCCAACATGTGCTCTGTTTGTCAGCGAGGCAGGCGAGGCACCCTACATCACGTCTGCTGGTTTCCAGTTCCTCCTCCTGGACACAGCGTCTCAGCTGTGGTACTTCACCCTGCAGTACCTCAAAACTGCTCAGGTGTGACTTCTGCTGCTTTGACCTGATTCATTCGAAATAAGTTAGACCTGTAGTTATCACCTATTCAGTTTTCAGGCTTTAGCGTGAATAGCCGTCATTACTCCGACTAGCACAAGTGCTAACTGAGATTAGCTGAGACATAAGGCTGCACATTTTTTTCTCACACATTTCTGCTTCCTGAGTCTGATTAATGCACTGTTTGTTAAAAAAAAAGAAAAAGAAAGATTAAAAAGAGATAAATACATAAAGAATAAAACTGCTACGTATTTCATATATCATATGTATTTATAAAATAATCACTGTCAACAGCCAATTCAGTCTCATTGGTCAGTAAATAGATAAATAAAGATTTTTATTATTTTTCCACCAGAATGTTATTTCTGTCAATGTGAATGTTGTGTGGACCATCATGAGGATGAATTTAAATGTACATAAAAATGTCAGTGAACAGTTAACCATATAAAGGAATTCTAAGCAAGAGAAATAGTTGTAATTTCAATGACTGCTTTTATTTGAGCATATCTGCCTTTATAAATGTTTATTATGATTATTAACAATAATCTTCTTCTCTTCTCTTGCAGTCCAGAGGGATGGACCTGGTGGAGATTTTATCATTTCTATTCCAGCTCAGTTTTTCTACTCTTGGCAGAGTGAGTGCACGATGCATCTGTTAAATATTTTAAACATCTACAATTTTTAACTTCTTTTAGAAATTTAAAGAAAAACCGTTGCTTAGTTTGAGTGTCCTTGTAGTTGATCATGTGTTTCCTCAGGATTACTCAGTAGAGGGCATGAGCGAGTCATTACTCACCTTCCTGCAGCATCTGCGGGAGTTTGGACTTGTCTTCCAGAGGAAGGTGAGTGAAGGACCGCCAGTTAAGACTGTTTATAAGACATCTGATATTTGTCCTCAAGGACATATTGTATAAAGCAATAATTACGGTGGCCAGGAAGTGTCAAGCGATTTGCAAACTCAAACGCTTTGCAAAAGCAAACAACTGCAAAGAGCCACAACGGAAGTAAATTTACAACAGAAGCAGAGGAGAAGCACACCCCTCACCCCCTGCTACTCTGCTGTCTGAGGCTTTTAAGAAGCAGCCATTCAGAAAAGATAGCTTTATGGTGTCATCCTAAACGTTGGCCGCTAATTTTAGCCAGTCACTTCATGTCTTAGGCTTCTCTGAAGTTCATTCATTTAAGTGTTAATTCAGTAACAATAGCTTTATGACATTAGGCTAACCGTTATCCGCTAACGTTAGCCTGTCCGACGGATAAGAAGTTGGACTATAGTTTTACACTACTTAATTAACTGAAACCATAACATGCTCATTAATTTCAGTATTTAATGTGATATTTTGATAAAGTGTTTGCCATTAGCTGGCCGATTTGGGACAGAGTGACTTTATCTACTTTATCTACTGAAAGCTAATGGTACAGCTCACATGTGTACGCCTGGCTAACATTAGCGGCTAATGTTAGTGGCTAACAGTTAGCCTGACACCATGAAGCTACCTTTTACGAATGGCTGCTTCTTAAAAGCCTCAGACAGACAGCAGAGTAGCGGGGGGTGAGGGGTGTGCTTCTCCTCTGCTTCTGTTGTACACTTAGCCTACTTCCGTTGTTGATCTTTTGCGCTCGTGTTGTGAGTCTTTTCCGTTCGTTCTTGCAGCGATTGGCATTCGTGCTTTTTGCTTTTTTGTTTGTTAGCGTTTTGAGTTTGCAAATCGCCTGACACTTCCCGGCCAGCGTAAATAATCGCTATTTTTGCAGCAACCATCATATGACTGACGAATGTGACAGGTGTAACTGTGCCCCCCTAATAAAATATAAGTTAATTACTCAGAAAGCATATTGAAACATGATGTAGTCATTTCTAACTGTTTATTTATTTCATACACATATTGTACACTGTGATTCGTCTGTCTGTCCTCAGAGGAAGTCGAGGCGGTACTACCCCACCAGGTTGGCAATCACTCTGGCTGCAGGAGTCACAACCAGCTCCTCCTCCTCCTCCTCCTCCTCCTCCTCCTCCTCCTCCTCATCCTCTAATTTGGCGTCCTCCCCTGGTACTGGAGACGCAGGTTTCATCGTGGTAGAAACCAATTATAGAATCTACGCTTACACAAGTACGTCTGAATCTGGAAGAATTTTGTGCTGCATTTTAACTCTAATTAATACATTTTCTCTATTAAGTCCCTATTAACATGAGACCATTTTTAAATTGGTTTGGAGACTCTTATACACAACCTGGCCAAAATGGAAGTTGCACACTCAAATATTTTGTTTGACCGCCTTGCAATGGCACGCTTTCCCATTGGCAGCGTTTTAATAAGCGTCTGCAACGTCACAACATTTATTGCATTAATTTGCCAAGATCTTGTGTTCATGATGGGAAAAATGTACTACTGTGTGAAGCCTTCTCTAGTATATCTCAGAGATTTGCTATTGGTTTAAAGTCTGGTGTGTTGTGCTTCATCCATGTGTGAAAATTATGTCTCATGCCATCTGAACCACTATTTACCAAATTGAGACTCCAGTCTAATCTACATGTTCCTGAGCAAATTGAAACTGTTTTGAATTTATTAGCCTCACTGATAAGTGCTCCTTGTAAGGCAGCTGTTTAATCCCAAGCCCTTAAATCCTCTTGGCATTTTAAGTGTGGAAATACTTTCACTGAGAAAACATAGCTGCAGGTTCTACTGTGGATTTTTTTACAACAGAACTTCAAAAAAATCCAGATGATCATCAATCAAGATCTTTCTCCCACAACATTTTTTCATCAACGATTTCTCACTTTCCTTTTAGTTTTTAGTAATGTGTTACGACTGAGGTTACCTCAGTTTTAGTAGCTTCAGCTTCTCCTTAGCTATATATATATATATATATATATATTTTTTTTTTTTTTTATGCAGGCCAACATAATATAATTTGACCCTTCTGGAAGGATGTTTAGGAATGATAGTTCCATGTCCATGTCGACCTACATGTACTTATGAAATGTGAACTCTTGAAAACCAGATACATGGATAGTTACAAGACTTTAAGAAGGAGTTTAATATTTTTGGAAAAAACTCATTCTTACTAAGAGTGAGATGTCCAGATGTGTATTAATATGGTGTGGGAATCATGTAGCCTGGCCCTGCCCACAATCCACAAGTACACTTACTAGCACGTGTAAAGCTTACCAACAGGTTATTACATGTGAAAGGCTTATAGAACCTGTACTGACCTATTGTGTTCATGTGCCTTCCCAGACTCTGAACTTCAGATCGCATTGGTGGCTCTCTTCAGTGAAATGCTGTATCGCTTTCCCAATGTGGTGGTGGCTCAAGTAACAAGGGAGTCTGTGCAACAGGCCATCGCCAACGGCATCACAGCACAACAGGTACCTAACTGCTACACGGACTTCAAGACTACAGGAAGGGTTGGGTCCCCACTTGTCAAAGTTTCAGTTCTGCATATTGTTTCAGAAACAGTGACAATTATGTTTTATGTACTATGCAAAGCAAGTGTACCAGTTGGCTAACTGCTGGTTTTCACGCTCTGATTGCTTGCTCAGTTTATTAGCTGTTTGGCCAGCATTTCCCTATCTCTGTCCCTATTTCCCTCTTTCGCCTTTTCTGTCACTCAACCACACACCTGCTACCCATATGGTGACCAAGCACCCTGGTTTGTTCACCTAGCCCGCCGTATTGTCCTGGTTTACCACAAAAAGCTGCCGATCAGGTTTAAATTTCAGTTAATTCATGTATTGTTAATTCAGGGTTTCCCTTTCCTCTGATAACACAAAAGTCCAGATTTTTTTATTTCAGGTCCAGACTAAACAGACTAAAATACCTGACAGATGTGTGGTTGGGCCAGATCAGCTGGTTCAGTCTCATACTGTGCAGCTGTGGCTCCTTTGTTAGAGAAATTACCCACTGATTGGAAGGTCGATTGTTCGATCCTCGACATATGACAAGTATCCTCAACCGAGAAACATCTAATGCACCTAATGTTGCGCTCATTGATGCATCTTGTGAGCATGCTTGCTGAACAGATTAATGCTGCCAGAATCCACAGTGCATCGCAGGTATCTACACAGTAGATGCATAGAAATGCATGTGAGCTGGCAGCCTGATGAACTACACTTTCTTTTACAACATGCAAAGAAATGGATCTGTATGTGTCACTCACATGGGGAGGAGATGGCCCCAAGCTGCACTATGGCAAGAAAGCAACCCTAAGGGGAGCTACACAATATTTGACAAGGTTATTATATTATGGCAGTTTTCGACTAAATTCAGTTGAAAAGTGTACAACTCAAATCCAATGTTTTAAGAGTTAACCTTTATGTTTTGTAAAAATACACACTGAGGAAGGGCCTGCTGTTTAGTAAATGTAAACACAAATCTTTTAACTAAATGCATACTTTATTTAATTCAAAAAAGACTGGACAATATTTAAAGAGTTAACTTACTTAAAAGGCCTGAGGGCTAAAATATCTCACACGAATGCATCACAAAGCATATTACTACTGTTCATTCATTGCAAAGGCACATTTTCTGCACTGCAAGAATAAATAAACGACACACTATTGTTTCAAATTTCTTTAATTTAGTAGTAAGGCAGATTTTCTTTCAAAACCATTCACCTGTATATGTTAAGGCTCTTATTTACTTTCCAGATTATCCACTTTCTAAGGACCAGAGCGCACCCTGTCATGCTCAAACAGGTACTTTAAGCCCATCTGTTTTTCTAATAACTGTATGGCCTTCAGCACATCCTCACAGTGTCTTCACCCTCCATCTGTGTTCTTCAGACCCCAGTGCTGCCTCCAACCATAACAGATCAGATCAGACTGTGGGAGCTGGAGAGGGATCGTCTGCAGTTCACAGAGGGTGAGTTTAGTTCTCAAGGCCTTTGCAGTACATGCTTATGAATTCAAGGCCTTTATTCTTTCTTTTTTTCTCATCTCTCCTGTTTGATAAGTTTATCTTGTCATGTCTAAGTAACATGTTTAATTTTCCTGTTCTGCCCTTGTTCTTGATTGCTGTGAAAGCACACTCAACAATTTCTACACGGGAGCTTGCTTACCTAATAAATTGGTTTAATGCACATTTCAATAGAACTAATTCTGACTGAGTTGTTAACTAATTCTAACCAGCACATCTGCCAGACACTGAATATGCTGACTTGCTTCTGGACAAAGTTGAGAAACATAAGAGCTGTTTTCACAACACGTCATGTCCATAAATTTGAGATTGAGATGTGTCATGACTGAAAAGCCCAGTGCTGTCTAATATACAAAGCACAGAGCAGACTCAACAGAACAGCTGGCACTGTAGCCTCTTAGCAGATATAATTCTATGTTTCATACCATTATCACTGTATGAGCTATAGTTGGTTACAAGCTAACACACGGCACAAATGGCGCTAACTAAACCTAACCGTCTGTCTGGTAGTCTTTGGTTTCGCTGCACAACAGACTCCTTAGAGTTAATTTATCTTTTTTCAAGAGCAGGTAATTTTAATTTGACTGCTGGATTTTCAGTTTAATAGCAGTATTAATTGATTGCTGATTTGCATTCAGATTGTTTCACTGCTCTCTCTCTCGCCATCCTCTTCTCTTTCAATCACAACAGTACTGCTCAGTCAGATTTTCCCTCATTAAGCTCCAAACTATTTGTTTGCACCGTAGACTTGCTTGGGTACTAATCTTTTGCATGCTCTCAGTCAGCAGTGCATTATGAAATCAAATGGGTGCTTGTTTAGAGCTGACTTCTCGCGGGAGTGTTTGCTTCGTTTCCCAGAGCGCTCTGTGTGGGTGGTTACTTCAATTTCACCTGGTTCATTCTATTATACCATGCAGGGCTTTCTTGAGTTTTTCTCAGGGATTTTGAGGATGAAACACAGTGGGCTTTTGACAGAGAAAGCAAGAAACACAGGGGCATCTTTTTTTACGCAGTTAGATAAACATTTGACCCTTATTAACATTAAGCAGCACACACACAATCATTACAGTTTCTTTAGACTGGCTTAACAAGCAGAAAAACAATATCAGTGTAGTTTTGTCTGAAATTGGCGTATTTCTTGTGACTCATCACAATCTGCAATAGCACCTTTGGACTGGAAAGCTTCTCCTTGCGGTGGTACAGAAGGAAGCTAGTAAACATGTATTTTAATATTATATAGTAATCCTGCTCTTGAATAAAGTTTGTAAATAAACTCTATAGAATCTTTAGGTCTTAAGGCTTAAACATGTATGGCGGAGTCTTTTGGATGTTTTCTCACAGAGGAAACAGACAGGATGCCCCAAGTGAATGCTGCAAGCAGATTGTTAGCCGATTGTTTGCAAGCTCACACTGTTCTCTCACATTTTAGCCTAGCATGAGCAGTGGTGCAGGGTGGTGCAAATGCCAGACCTCAGTAGACCTCTCAGGCTGTCTGTTTGCACATTAATAGTAGGGATGTGCAGTGATTTTTGGATATTCGAATAGTTGTTAACATTGAAAAAATCTAATAGTTCCTGAAACTGGAGCTGTTTAACAAAAAAAAAATACAACAGTGTTTTCCAGCGTTTTACCTGCAACCTGAAAATAATGCGATAACAACAACGGTTGGGCGAGTATAAACTGCAAATCATGCAAACAGCAGAAACAAGCAGAGAAGCGAAAGTGAGGTGCAGTGTAAACTATACAAGGTAAAGCTAGCATATCACAAATCGACAACAACTATGCACAGCCATTTGAGAGCGAAGCATGCAGCAGAAAGTGGGGCGCTGACATGGAGATGGCCGCAATTGAATCGGACGAAACTGAGCTGTTTGCCAAAAAAACATGAAGTGATGACGCTGCGTCCGCTATCTCCGTACTGTTTGGCGAGGATTACAACGTGGAAACAGTGGACACAAATACTGAACTAAATGATTATTGCCAGGACAGATGCCCAACCCTCCATACCGATCCTATGGACTGGTGGAAAAGCAACGAAAACAAATACCCCCGACTATCATAGTTAGCCAGGGAATACTTGTGAGTGCCGGTGATTGTGGGCTAAATCTAGAAAATGAAAGATGATTTCTGCCTAAAATTTCAAAGACAAATGCCTTTGCTATAACTACAGTATAATACAGTTGTGTGTCCCTGCATATTATGACCGTTTAATCCAGAGAAATTGGTGTTTTGTTTGTGCTCCTGCGCCCGGGGGGTGATCTTCGAATATTTGTCGAATAGTTACCAGCGAATATCGAATAGTGCTTTTACTTGAAATGCCCATCCCTAATTAATAGAGAGGGCGAGTATTGATGTTGTGCTGACTTTTCACCTTATTTCTCACCTTTCTGATGTTGTTGATGTCCCCTTTAGGAGTGCTCTATAACCAGTTCCTCTCCCAGGCTGACTTCGAAGTGCTGCGAGACAGAGCTCAGGTAGGATGCAGCTTCATACCCTCCTGATTCATACTTAATGATATAATATCTTACATATCTAACCGTATTATATGGATTTAATAATTAATAAGATTAAGACATTATATAACTGTTTTCTGCCTGTTTCATCACTGAACTTTTACTCGTTCATACCATTTTTTAAAACCATTTCATATGTCATGGATGCTGAAGCAAAGAACTGCTTTGCTCTAACTTTTCTACCTATGACAACCAAATGCCTCTGTTTTAAATAATAGCTCTAAAACGTGACCCCCCCCTTCCCCTCTGTTGTAGGGACTTGGTTGTCTCGTATGGCAGGACGTGGCCCACAGGGTGATGGTGGTCACACCACAAGGACACAGTGAGGTCAAGAGGTTCTGGAAACGACAGAAGTCTAACACGTAACTGGAGGAAGAGACGCAAAGTGAAGTCTTCTTACACTCGAGGAATTGAGGCAGGAATTTCTTGCTGACATAGTTGTTTGTTCCTATAAGTGCAGACAACATAAATATTTTGTATGTTTCATGAACTGATGGCTTCATTATTAAATTGGGGTGTTGGAGAAAATGTACATCTCTGCTCATTTTTCATTTCATAGTGAACAGTTATGTGAGTTGCATAGTAAGATATATGCTACACATATAAAAAGATGTCTAAATGTGAATGTGGATTTCAGTGCTCTGCCAGCCTTATTATAGGCTTAAACTGTGAAATGAGGAAGATTTAGGATGACCCCCCCAAACACTGTTCCCTTTCAAAGTTCAAGTCTTTGTCATCCATAACTTCCCAGGACCTGAAAGCAGCATCAAACATAAATGCCATTTAAAAAGGTCCAACAGTGGATGTTCTTGCTGCTCAGGGAGTTCAACCTGCTTTAGAAGCTGCTTATCCAATTCATTCATTCATTCATTGTCTTAACTGCTTTATCCGGGTAATCCCGGGTCGCTTTATCCAGGTAATCCCTGAGGCGGGGTACACCCAGGATAGGTGGCCAGTCTATCGCAGGGCAGACAAACAGACAATCACATTCATGCGCACATTCACACCTACAGTCAATTTAGAGTCCCCAATTCACCTAATGTGCAGGTTTTTGGACTGTGGGAGGAAACCGGAGTACCCAGAGTAAACCCACGCACCCACAGGGAGAACCTGCAAACTCCATACAGAAGTGCCCGGCCGCAATCCCTGGCACCAAGCACTCTTGCTGTAAGGCATGAGTGCTAACTCACTGCACCACCGTGGGACCCTGCTTATCCAATTCTGTACTGCAAAAGTCCAGGCTGCACTTCCATCACATCCTGGTTTGGATACAAACCTGAAAGTGACAGACTACAACAGATGGTTAGAACTGCACAAAGAATCAGTGTCAGTTTGCCCGCAGCATTCCCATCTCATCTCATATCAGGAGGCAGATAATGGACTCGTAGGAACTATTGAACACAACCAGTCACAAGAACAGGGTATGCACACTGGCTGTCACCCTGATAAACGGGTAACCAAATGTCACTATGTCAGGAACAATCTATAGGAGCAATCAGAGCCGGCCCAAGGCATAAGCAAACTAAGCATACGCTTATGGCCCCGTGGCCACTAGGGGGCCCCCGAGAGCAATTGACAATTACATAGACGTATATATATATTTAATTGTTTTATTTTCAGGTAACTGTTAATTTACATCATTTTTGAAGAATTTGCTTGATATTTTATGAAATTCTGTCTGAATTTGTTATTTTTATATATCGATGTGATTTTAATTGTTCTGGCACATTATTGTTGTTTTTGCACTAGAAATTATTATTACACATTGCTGTTGGAGTTTTTTGAAACCAAAAATAATAAACATGACATTTTTACGTTAAATACAAGACTTTATCACTAGGAAGATTGTGTAAATCAACCACAGTGCGCTCTTGTACCTGAACTTTGTGATTACAAACCATATGCTTGTATTATTGCTTTGGTATTATGTATTAACTGGGCCATCCCCACCAATTGGTACATGTCAGACATGTCAGGCTGACAACAGGATAACGTGAACACCACTGCCAGAGCTACAATGAAGTTTATAGTAGGTGTGTAAACGAATAGCATCAATATTATTTGCAGATAGATAGAGGGCCCCAAAATCCTTTTCAGCTTAGGGCCCCTTGAAGGCTTTGGCCGGCGCTGGGAGCAATAAATACGTTGTTGACTTCTATTACACACAAACCCTGAATATTAAGTAGTACTGATTCAAATTAAACTCATAATTCACCACCATCGTTTCCTGAAAATGCACAAACTGAATTAACTGATTTGTGTTTTACTGGAGTTGTGCCTTGTGGCAAATCGGACCGATGATTAAAAAAAAAAAAAAGGGCTACAAAATATGGTGTGAACTTTTCTTTTATCTTCTTTAATTACGGTAATACCAACAATCGGCCAACAGCAACATCAGGTAAACCAAACAACTCGCGTGCTCATCTCCAATCCCTCAATAAAAAGTGTCCCAACCAAAATATATTCAGATAGGAACTAATTAACTAAATTTCAGTTAATTACCGTAATTGGTTCCTATCTGCATTTATTTAGTTACTAAAAAGTAACATAATACAAACTCAAATACACGTGAAAATTAATACATAAATAATAAACACATATTAATGAAATGATTATTGTATTATATATACAATTTATTATAATAATCCAAAACACTGCATAAATGAATTTAGGTTACATGAGTAAGAATTTAGAACTTGAGCAATGGTAGAGTAAGGAAGACCATTGCAAGGCACCGCTATTTTATTTTGAAACAGCCTTGCTACGTATTGGCTACGTAGTGTTGTTTGTATTGAAGGCGCAGCGTGACATTATAACACTTTTAGCAAAGATCGTTTCAATAGCAATAAGCTGGCGGCGCGCGGTGCACCGTCTCTGAGGCAAATGCAATAGAAACGTCAGCCGAACAACAGGCCGCGAATGGAGCAAGAGAAGTCGCGTGAATTTCCGAACCGCTCGGGGTTCACTAAAGCGGCCGGTCAACGGGAGGAGACCCCGGGGGAAGAGGCGACGGGAGGAGAGGGGAGCGCCGTGATGTTGAAACGAAGAGGAGTGGACGAAGGCGCCGCGGAGGATGTGGAGGCTCGGTGTGAAGATGAGCCAGAGAGCCAGATTACAACCAGAGGGGAGGAAGATGCCAGCAAGCACGAGGAAGAATTGGACCCAAGAATTCAGGAATGTTAAAAAATTATTATCATCATCGACGGAGCCTTATAGGCGTGATAGGTTGTTTATGTGAACTATGTTTATGTCGTTTTGTATTAATATATCCGTTATATTTACTATGCGATGCATATGAAAACATAACGTTACTCGGATACTCCTTTCCCAGGCTGGTGCTTGGCACGGGCAGCGTCAAGGCTGCATCTCTGGGCAGTCCCCCCCTTCCCCTCCTGGCTTCTTTCCAGCCTTTCTGTTCCTTATTCAGCTTGTAACACGGATCACCTTTCCCTTGTGTTTCCAGGAGGAGCTGGAGCAGCTCAACCAGGCCAGCGACGAGATCAACAAGCTGGAGCTGCAGCTGGATGTGAGTAACAGGCAGAATGATCACTTGTGGTGCGGCTCAGTTTTTTTTTTGTTTTTTTTTTAACTCGAGGCACGGCACAGTTCACCGAATAGTGTCGTGCGATCTGTTGCGTGTGTGTTCCCTTCAGGATGCCAGGTCCAGCTACAGGAGGATCCTTACGGATTCAGCCAGGAAGCTGAACGCTCAGGGCTCCCAGCTCGGTGCCTGTATTGAGAAAGCAAGGCCCTACTATGAAGCGCGCAGACTCGCCAAAGAGGTGCGTTGTGTAGCTGCATGAGTTGGCAGTGGATCTGCAGAGATTGTAAGCGAGAGTTACCTTGAACCTTTTGGTGTTTAGTTTGAGTTTAAACGAAGCAGTTGCTGCTGCTGTTTAATTGTAATGCGGAATGTGTATTTACAGGAGGTTTTATTGTGTTTATGTATATAATATAAACACAACAAAACCTCCACAGTATATAATATTTCATATATATATACAGTTGTGCTCACAAGTTTACATACCCCGGCAGAATTTTTGCTTTCTTGGCCTTTTTTTTTTTTAGAGAATATGAATGATAACACAAAATCTTTTTTTCCACTCATGGTTAGTAGTTAGCTGAAGCAATTTGTTGATAAACAATTGTGTTTTCTATTTTTAAATCATAATGACAACAAGTTGTGGATGAGGCTCTTTATAGTCTCAGATGGTAAAGCTGCCCAATCTTCTTGACAAAAAGCCTCCAGTCCGGTGTAGATTCCTTGGCTGTCTTGCATGAGCTGTGCTTCAGATCTCCCCAGAGTGGCTCAATAATATGGAGGTCAGGACAATGAGTTGGCCACTTCAGAACCTTCACTCTGTTCTGCTGTAACAATTGATAGGTTGACTTGGCCATGTGTTTTGGATTGTTGTAATGTTGGAACAGGCAAGTACATCCCATGCGCAGCTCCGGGCTGATGAGTGTAAGTTTTCCTCCATTATTTGCTGATAACATGCTGCAATCTTTCCTTCAAATTTGACCAAGTTTCATGTGCCTCTGTAACTCACACATCCACAAAACATCTGCTATCAACCTCCGTGCTTTACGGCAGGAATGATGTACTTTCATCATAGGCTTTGTTGACATCTCTCCAAATGTAACGTTTATGGTTGTGGGTAGGGCTGCACAATAAATCGTTAAAAACGCGATCTCGATTCGCACATTCATGTGATCTAATTTCTACACAAATCGATTCCGAACATGATTCTGAATGCTCCTATTATCCCCAGGTTTTTATAAGCACTCCCAAACGCAGCACTGCTGTTGCCTCCTCCCTCAACCATTGGTAAAGCGTTCTTTACGTTACATTTCTCCTCTGATGATTTGACTAGTACTATACCCTTGCCAAAGCTCTGTTTTTTGTTTTGTCAAAGTTCTTCAATGCAATAAATATTTAGCAAAAATCAAACGTGCCGAGAATCAGGATCTCAATTCCAAGCAAAAAAATTGTGATTGACATTTTTTCCAGAATCGTGCAGCCCTAGTTGTGGGCAAAAAGTTCAATTTTGGTCTCATTACTGCAAATTACCTTGCTCTAGAAGTGTTAAGGCTTGTTTCTGTGCTGTTTGGCGTATAGTTGGCGTATGATACTTTGTGGCATTGGCGCAGTGATGGCTTTCTTCTGATGATGCGACCATGCAGCCAATTTTTCTTCAAGTGCATCTTTCTTGTGCATCTTGAAAGAGCCACACTGCTAGTTTTTAGAGTCCTGAATTACAGCTGATGTTATTAATGAGTTTTTTTGCATCCCAAACAACTTTCCTTGGATACCTTTTTGTATCCCTTTCCTGTTTTATACAGTTCAACTTCTGTTTCCCAAAGATCTGTTGACAATTCTTTTGCTTTCCTCATGACTCAGAATCCAGAAATGTCAGCGGCTGGATGAAAGATGCTAGAGACTGTCTGGAACCCAGAAACTCACTCAGTTTTTATTCATACACACACTGATTACAAGCAAACAGATCACTGATGAGGATGGTTATCTTTAGTAGCCATTCAAACCCATTTGTGTAAACTTCTGTGCATTTATCAGGCCAAAATCAAAATGTAAACTTTTGATCAGGGTCATTTGGGTCGTTTCTGTTCGCATTATGATTTAAAAATATAAAACACATTCGTTTGACAATAAATAATTTCACCCAACCACTAAGCATGAGTGGAAAAAATGTTTTTGTGTTATCATTCATATTCTCGGAAAAAAGGCCAAGAAAGCAAAAATATGTATGTAAACTTTTGAGAACAATATATATATATATATATATATATATATACACACAGAATAGCAAGACTAAAGCTTCAATGAAAAATAAATAAATTACACAGTAGTCTCTCAGTTTGTTTCCTAAAAATAGTATAAAAGTACCAGAAATGTAACAGTCAGTACACTTACAATGGTTTAACCACTGATATCGTATAAAACTTATTTGTAGATCAGCTTGGTCTGATGAATCCTGCTACTTGGGGAACAGCACCAATCAGCATCTCTGCATATGATGTCATACTTTCAATCCTGAAAATAGTGGTACACAAAGGTGAGAGGAAGAAAAGAAGTCATCCTACTATATATTAAATAGTGTTAAACATGTCTGAAGTTGATATTTTGCAACCACAATGTGTTGTGACAATGTGACAAGTTTTTTTTGGCACAGCCCAGGCTTTTCATAACTTTTTAATGGAACTCTGGGAGGCAGTAGGTAGAGACTACAACCTTGAGTTTGTTAATTTTCAGGCACATTTTCTCACCAGGGCAAACATACATGACAGTAGTTGTTCAGTACTACTTTGCTTCCAATTTTTTTGACCACATAACAGCTGTTTTACATTTTCACCACATATGTAAGACAAGGTCTTCTGTAAAGCTGACAATGTTAACATCAGGCAAATCGCTGATTATATGGAATGTTTGGATATATATATTTTTAACGCTTGTCATAACTTCAACCTTGAATGCAAGGCGCTGCTGCTGACATAGGAGCAGAGATATTAATGACATGATATGGCTCATCCCTCAGAAACTCAGCTTTGTAAAAACAATGTCAGATCTGCGTAGCATTAAAACAAGGCAATGACGTAACCACATAATTTTTCTGCAACTAATTCGGGGTCCAGTCGCCATATTTTACACATGTCCACCAGCTGGTGCCAAAATCAATATGAGTGCGCTTTACAACTGGTTTTCGGCTTGTAACTCGTGCATACAATGTCGCACATTGGATAATCTTACATGTACGCTTTATGCTGAAGTATATGATATAGTCCACGCCCATTTTCCCCTAAAAATGTATTTTTGCTGAATTGCCAAAAAAGGTCTATTTTCTTTTTTAAATAACATCAAGCAAGGAGGCCGATGTGCATGAAACTCACCCTGTAGAATCTGTTTTGGAATTAAACAATGTAAAAATCATTGAGATAGCCCAAAAAACATATTCGAGCTAATGTGGAAAAGCCAAGCCTATTTTCACTTTCAAATTACATCAATACACAGAGGCTGATCTGCATGAAATTTAGTTTATAGAATCTGATGTATCATAAGATTAAATGGTGGAAATATCATTGTGATAGTCCAAAATATGCCCGAGTTATGGAAGAAGAAAATAAAGCCTATTCAGAAATTCAAAAAGCTGCCATTGGCCACTGAATGGCAGGATTGCACAAGGAAACACACCAAACGCAGCTCTGACATGGAGCTGTTTTCTGTGAATTACTGTTAGTGTGGGAGGAAATAATTAGAGCGAGACATGGATCAGGTTCTGAAGATATAACAAAACTATAAAGATTGCCTGATCTTTTTTTTAATTGGCAATCCCTTGATTAACTAAACTTCAGAAATAATGAACATTCTTCAGATGAATTCATTTTGTAGTCCATTCTCACATGCTTGCATTCCCTGAGTTCAGCTGAATTCCATGACATGTAAAGTCTTGGACATGCATTGACTTGGTGGGTCGCAGGGTCTGACATGCGTGGGAGGCATGGACCCCATCCATACCTGCTTTTAGGTCCTGTTTTTCATTGACTTTTGTTAACAATGCTGATGTTGCACCCTTATGACTTCCGATTGTTTCTCTGCTTCATAATGAATTACTTTTAGCCTGCCACCTCCCCTGGGAACTTCTACCAGGAGTTGTCAACCCCAACAACTCACAACACAAACCAGTTTACCACGTAGAGGTGGCAGAGCTCACAAGTTTGTACGACTGGAATTACTTTTAACACTGCTGAATACTTACTATTGTACTTCAATTACCACGGAATATAAAGCATTGAAATGTTTTACAATACTGTCTGTTTTATAAACAATCTAACTGTATATATTTATTCTCTGGATAACTTTCCAATTTAACTTCTGCCAAGCAGTATATAGGCAGCTTTACAGTTAATTTTTACTTTTTTTTTTTTTTTGTCATACAGCCCTCAATCACATAACTGTGTTTCTCTCTTTGTGAAGCGTGTGACTGAAGGGCGTTTCCAGCTCAGTAAATGAAACTATATGCTTAGGTCACATCTGTATATCTTGTTCAGGTTAGGCAGCTTGTATTGTCTGAGATGGGCTTTGCTGAAGGGAATAGTTACGCTCTATTTGCAGCCTTTACATCAGGCTTTTTGTTTTTGTATTTTTGGGAATTCGATATAGTTACTGGTTAGAATGTTGTTTTCAGCTGCTTCTGTCTGTTCCCCCAGGCACAACAGGAGACCCAGAAGGCAGCTCTGAGATATGAGAGGGCCGTATCCATGCACACTGCTGCCAGAGAGATGGTGTATGTGGCAGAACAGGGCCTTTTGGCTGACAGGAATACCATGGACCCAACATGGCAGGAGATGCTAAATCACGCCACTGCTAAGGTACAAAGCCAGGTTTCTCCCTAAATCTAGAAGACATGTTTTATTCAGAGCAACCTTTTTGTCCAAATTGTTTAAGTTTATCTTCAGGTTCCCGGCTGTCAGATGATTCACATCACATCTATGTGGAAATTACTTGCTCAATGATTACGAATTTAATGCTTATATTTTATATATAACTGTACATTGTATATGTAGTTTGTGTTTACCTTAAGTTTCAAAAGGTACTGACTTTGACATGGGTAGTTGTTCACAAGAGACACTGGTGAAGAAGGCAAGGGCAAGGTGGTTTCAGTATGAGGTTAACTTCTGTTTCATTTGAGTAAAATCATGTCAGAGTACAGAGTGGATTTATATGTGTACTACACATCTTTCAAAAAAGCCAGTTGTGATTTCTAAAGGATTTATAAATTTAT
>JAOWBC010000539.1:21924327-21935550 GCA_028566105.1 Hypoplectrus providencianus | reverse complement strand
TGCTGTCTGCTGATGCAGTCATGGAGCCTGTTCATAGCTGCGTTAGCATTAGCTCGCGGGTGGATATACACAGCAGCTACAAACACAGCGGTGATTTCTCGGGGCAGATAGAAAGGTCTACACTTTAGCAGTAACATCTCAAGGTCTGGACAGCAGTGCCTCTCGATAACAGTCGTGTCCGTGCACCAGCTGTTGTTGATATAGACGCACACACCCCCTCCTCTCTTTTTACCGGAGTCCGATGTGCGGTCTGACCGGAAGATCGTGCGACCGGCTAATTCCACGGCTGTTTCCGGGATGTTTTCATGTAGCCAGGTATCAGTTATCACCATGATACAGCTGTCCATCCGGTTGTTAACTATCCGTAACTTAATCTCGTCCATCTTGTTGATTAGGGAGCGGGCGTTCGCGAGGAAAATGCTCGGAATCGCTGGTTTATGCGGGGTTGCAATTAGCCTAGCTCTAATGCCGGCTCGCTTGCCCCGCTTCTGCAGTCTCTCGCAGCACCGTCGTCTCCTCCTTTCAGGCCGTTCATGTCGGCGTATAATGTCCGGGAACGAATCGAACCTTTCTGGGATCCAGCCGGTCCAGTGTTGTTTCAGGTTGATAAGTTCGGTTCGGGTGTAGGTCCTTTTCAGTATGTAGTCGCTAACTGGGGGAGAGCTCCGGGTCGCTGCGTCCAAACGCGCCGCCATCTTGACTCATTAATTTGGCCTGGGGGTGGCGTATCCCTTTAAGTTTAGCCTTTGGAAGTCTAAGCTCCTTGCTCCTTGGCTCTTCTCTCTGTACATCAACACATCAATATGCAGCTCGGATTAACCCTACTGCCTACAAGAAGTAAGTAGTAATGCAAGAAATTGCATCACTTATGGGCGTTACTACTGACTTTTATGATTCATGTGGCCCTGGTCTTCAGGTTTGGGCGGCTGAGGCCAAGTTGGTCACCTGCCGATAAGGTCGGTGGTTCGATCCCTGACCATGGCAGTCTACATGTTGAAGTATCCTTGGGCAAGATACTGAACCCAAAATTGCTCCTAATGCTGCATTCATCAGTGTATGAATGTGAAGGTGAATGAATGTGCAGGTGGCACTGTTAAGGGTAGCCTCGGCCACCAGCATGAATGTGTGTACTAATGGGTAAATGAGCATCGTCTATAGTGTGAAGTGCTTTGAGTAGCCACAAAGACTAGAAAAGCTCTATGTAAATGCAATCCAGGTACCATTTAATCCAACAATTATGTTGGTTTTCTCTGTACATCAAGAGAAGATTTTACCCTACTTGACCAAGCATATAACAAGACTCCTTGTATAGGACCTTATGATATCACGCATCAATTAATGCAACACCCTGCTGGAAATTTTCCCGCTTGCACTTTCAGACATCTACAGATGATCCAGAAGCAATGGAATTAAATTTGCCCAATAAAGCACGTCATTAAGGTGGCTTATGTCTCTGAACTGGCTCCGACTTGCTGCCTGCATCAATTCAAAACCTTGAAACTCACTGACAAAACAACAACTTGAAGAGCTCCTGCATATCTGTACTCTTCACAACCAGCCGTTCACTAGGCGCTTCCAATGAAAGCTCTCCGGTTCTTTTGCTGCTTTAAGGCCCTATTTCACATATGAATCTTCTCCTTTGGTATGTCTTTCCACCAATGGGAACTACAAGCTCTAGGGAATGAAAGTACAATTGAATAATCTATGCTATGCTTCCTTTGAACTGTCTGAAGGCACCTACATCCTATTGGACTCAAATTTAACCTCCATGATGGTTACTTGTGTGATGTCATCTGACTGGATATTTGGTCATGTTTTATGAACTCTCAGATGCCCATTTTTGGGGAAAAAAAATGCCTGCTGATGAAATCATGTTACAATGTTATTTCAGTTATTTATAACGGTTAATTTACCATATCTGTGCTTTTGTCAAAACCACCACACACTTTTATCAAAAAAGCAGTCAATTTACCTTGCATAACTACAGTTGCTGTTCAAGTACTACCTTGATCAGTTCTTTAGTTTGTTTTATTGTTTCTCTTTGATGTATTTTTAAATGTTTGCTTGGATCACCACAGTCTTTAGCTACACAAACAAATGGAGAAATCAAGGCAGTTGTATATAACCCCCAACTGAAATGCATCTGGCACTGTGAGGTTTTATAGTTATGCTCCCTTAAAGATTCGATTTTTCGTCAAAATTAAGAGGGTGGAGGAAAGTGGATCTTAGATATATAAGAGAAGGTCATCAGTGTATAAGGACAATTTATAAGTCTCTCCTATATGAGTGATGCTACTGAAATATTTCTTCGGGTAAAGGTTCAATAGCAACGACAAACATATGAGGTGATGGAGGAGTTCCTTGTTTTCATATATTTTTGTGGCTGACACTATTTTGGAAATTACACATTAGCTATCAGGTCAGATAGCTAGTAAAGTCAGAGATGTGTATAAAAACATATTTTGCAATCTACAAAATAATAGCTAAAACATGTAAAAATATTTAAAACAATGTATGACTGAATTTTGGAGTTAGAACATTAGAACTACTTTTACTCATATCTGTGTTCAGGATTTTTTGGGGGCATCTAAAATTATGGCTCATTGACACAGTGAAGCTGTTTTTTTTATTATAACTCTAAACAGCCAAACACTTTAACGGTATCTTTCCCAAAGGGGGCTTATGTTGATAAATGAAGTAATGTTAGAATTCAATAATGTTTTCTGAAGCAAAACCAAATTATGATATCTGAATTAATATCCTTCATTCGCGCTAATTCTGGAGCATCAATTAATCCAGAAATTAACAGTAAGACAACCTAGACTGACAAATTTAAAAAGTTATCTGTTGGACAGGCCTATGGATGGGTAAATAGTCCTTATTAAACATCACAAAGTCATTAATTAAATTTAAGAGATGGAGTAAAATTCTCATATTCTTTATAAAACTGGTGCCTTATTTCTCTGAACCCTGCTTAGTAAGCATGAGGAGGACAAAGTACCTATGTTCAGAGTGACCTCAGACGCATATTAAATCCATGTTTAATACAGTTACGTATTGACATGTTGAGTCAAAGCTGATGCTGTTATTGATGCTGTGGTTTATTGTCCTGTCAGAAGTTTGATAGTCATCCAGATAAGGTTTGAGAGGGTCAGCCAAGGTTAAGGGGACTTGTTGGATGGAAGGAGATCTGTTATATTAGCTGCTTTCCAAGGATTAGGGCCTGCTTATTTTTGAACAGGGATGGACTGTGTTATTTAGCCCTGTGGAAGAGGTTACACATGCTTGTGTTATTGAATTAATATGCATGTGCCACCAGCAGGGTAGGAATGTGAATCACTTTAATTATTGTAATCAACCCAGTAATCTCATTCGTCAAAATGATGGACATGGACATAATTTTATATTGTTGAAAAAAATGTATCTCGTCTAACTATAAGGAAAGGGATTAAATTGAGTTCAGTTCTTCCACAAGCAAGACAAGCTAGTAGGCGGCCTGGTTTATTGCCAGATTCAAACAATCTGTGTTTAGCCAAAAAAATCTGTGTCTCCACTCTCCTGGATAGGAGCTGATTTAGAGCTGAGCAAGCCACAGCCAGCTGTTTTGCAAGAGACCTGCTTTGAGATTTCTTTAACCAGGCTTCCAGATCTCCTATTGTTTCCTCTAAATCCAACTGTCTCTTAAGGGCATCCTTCTTCTGATCTGATGTAAAGGAAATAATAGCTCCATATAAATCTGCTTTGCCAGCTTCCCACAGTGTAGAGGGACTAATATATGGGGTTTTATTTATAGATATGCTGCCACTCAGATATAATATACTCAACAAATGTATTGTTACAAAGTAGGGTGGGATTGAACCTCAAGTGTCTGCAGGCTGGATCCCTAGAAGGAGGTGAGATAGTTATACTGATAGGCAAGTGGTCTAAGAGAAATCTGGTACCAATTGTGGAATTCAGTATTCTGTCCAAAACTTGGACTTGAATGATGTCAAAATGATGGACAACCTTGAGAAGTTCCACCATTAATATAAATATTGGAGGAAAATATTCGGTACATAACCACTGGTGAGGAGATGCTTAACTGAAAGACCTGCGCAACCTAAAGACAGTCTGGTTCAATAGTGGATAAAGCAAATCCAAAGCGAGATACTGGTACTGATTTTACTTTAGGGATAACCAAAATAGTATTAAACTTAAAAAAAATATTTGGTTGATTACTAGTTATCCCAAACACTTATTTATTGTATGGCATAATGAATTTTGCACAGGTAAAATAAGTACAAGGGAGGATAAGGCCACAGACAAAAATGATCTGAACTTTATTTTACACATTGGTATGAATCATTATTAAATTTAAACTGCTTGTTCATGAATCCATCTATGTTGTGAATGGATACATTACACAATACATGAATAGCTAACAATTTGATACATATCAAGTCCATGTCATGCTGTCATAGTGTAGAAAACAAACCTTTCCGGTTTTTAACAGATTGGCCCTGTGTGAAAGTATCAAACAAAAGTTAAGTTGAACAGTGATTGAAAAATAACATGTTTAAGGTATGAACAACTTACTTGTCACAAAGAACAAGTCTTGAAGCTCTTCCTGACACTGTAAGTAAAATAATATGGCGGAAGTTAAGCCCCCCTCAAATACAGACATTGCAGACAACCTTTTTTTTTTCATATACTGTATAAACATAAGATATACATGATCTAAAATTTAAAATAGTTGAATTATTTCCCCCTTCTTAATAAAACAGCCACTACTCAAAGGAGGAATAGGCAATGGCTCTACAGCTAAGAAAAGGGGACAGTGCAATTGACAATGCCTTTATCCTGACACTCATGCACATAATCTCTGTCTTCCATCACATACAGACAAGACAGAGAAGTACATGTCCCTTTTCAGCCAGGGCTGACGGCAGGTGCACAATTGTGAACAGGTTACACAGCAACACCAGCTCTTTGCTGGTCTTGAACCGCTAACCACTTACATCAAGGGCTCTGACCAACACGGCAGACGAAAACGTGTACTATTCAATTTATTTGCAATGTTTGATTGCAATGTTATTGATAAGTGCTAGCACTGGTTAGCTATTTTAAGCGGGGTTGTGCTAGCTTACAACAAAGTGAAATGTTACCTTCAGTGTTGAGGAGAGGAACAGAGTCCTTGCCTGGTTCGGTACTTTCAACTTTTGCAGCTGTCATATTTAGGGTACAGCATGTAGCTTCTGCATACAGTTTACTCTGCTTTGGGTGGTAGAGAAGTGTTTTTTTTTTCTGGATTTCTGCAATTCAGCCTGCATGGCCCTGCAATAAGCATTGTACTATGTGAGAGAAAGTATAGACTTTCGCATGAAATTTGGTTGTTTTAATTATGCTTAAATATATTTTCATCAACTTTATTTAGGTTCCCTGTTAAGGGCCAACTTTCAACTTTGTATATTCTTGGTTTATTCCCACACATTCCTGTCAATTCAGATGGAAAGTTTCAAACTGACTGAAAAATTCCTGAAGTTTGCAGCTGCCATCAGAACAGGGAAATATTTATTGAGGGAACAGCACTGATGGCTATGTTTTGCTGACAGATGGTTGATCAAATTACCTGCCATGTATTTTTTGATAATGCCTTTCTTTTTTCAATCATTTTCAAAGGATAGCTCCAAGGCAGCACCAGATTAGAGAAAAAAACAACATTTTACAGATTGCACCCTCAGTTAATGAATTTACTTATCTGAACTAGGCCTGCAAACTGGTCGAGTGAAATGTCTTGTGTCATACTAGTGGTATTGCTCTATATCAGACTGTAGACTGTATCAGACACTGATTCAGTTTTTGTTAGCATTAATTTACACAGTGAGCCTCAGAAATTCTATTTATTGATGGACTGCATAGTTTTAGGTCTGCATCAATTTAAAGGTAAGCGTAAAGAATTAATGGTATTACTCGCTATGATTTCCCAGTAATTTTTTTTACACACTAGCACAAGCTGAGGGAGGCGTAACAAGCTTACCTTATACTTATTAGATGGAAGTATACATTTACATTTCAGTGCCTGCCTTAATTTTGATAGTTCTACATAGCAACAGCGGCATTTATACTGATGCATGCTACGGCAGATAAATAAGCTCTTCAGTGATAACACAGTCACGATAACTATGAGAAATAGAGGAGCCAAAAATAGCTGAACAGGTTCAGCCACATGCCCCTAGACAGCCAGGGAGATTAGAGTGTGTTTTATGGATGCACTCTAGATCACATTAACATTATTACATTCAAAGGGAATGAGCAGAGAGAACAATAGAGGAGAGAAACGAGATGAAGGAAAGGAATGGAGATGGAGATAGGCGACTGGGCAAACAAGACAGTGGATGGATAGGGAAATTGAAAGAGTGAAATAGAGCAGAATGAGCAATGCACAAGTGTGAAAGAAATAAAGGGAAAATCCACGTGATGAAGGTAAAGGGTAATGTTTGACCACATGAGCTGTATATCAAAAAATGGAATACTACAAGGAAGGAGAGGATTGCAGATTCTGTTTCTGGACTGATCCCAAGTACCTGGTCAGTGACTGCTGTGTAACAGACAATGAACTGAATGGATGAACTTCTCACTGATATTATATTTAACTAGCCACAAAGTTAAAGGTTCATGTCTGTGCAGTTTATATATATATTTTATTCCTATGGAGGACTGATTATTTAATTATGAATATGTCAAATTTCGTTATTTGAATAAGTTCTTTGTTTTATTTGATTTATTCAAACACACTGAATTCCTGTGTTTCTAAGCAGAAAAAGAAACGAACACAGCAATTTGTGCTGAAGTGGCTTTTAGATAGTTGATCTTAAATCTGGCTCTGGTCTTGTTGGATCCCGCGGATAGACACAGTGCTCCTAATTATGCAGAACCACGGAGGAATTTCTCCTAGGGCAAAGAACAAGCTATATTCTGTTGTAAAAAAAGAATGTCTGATATATTCATTATTAGTTATGGAGTGTTTCATGCAGCAGTAATATTGTCATGTTAATGAGGCTTGTGAAGAAGAAGGAATTTTCTTTATTGATGCAGTGGTGTTTAGTAGCTTGTTTATATCACTCAAGTCAAATCAAAATATTTTATTTATCCCAGAGGGGAAATTCAGCTAGTCTGAATAGCTCTGGAATTAGACATCCTGATGGCTATAGAATCGAAGGATCTTATATATATATATCCATCCTGCAGCAGAGAGAGAGGAGCCATCCACTGCTGCTTTATTGGTCCATAAAGGTGTTGTGTGGGGGATTATCTGGGTATTTCATGATGGTTGAGAAAAATCTTGACTGTGTATCTCTCCACTACCCCCTGCAATGAGTCCAACCTGGCTCAAGTCATAGAATAAGCCTTTTTGACCAGTCTGTCCAACCACCTTGCATCTCTGTTTTTTATGCTGTTGTCTGTTGGGGAGGTAGCATAAATGAACACTTTGAGGTGTCCAGGAGGAGACAGTTCTTATGGCTCCAGTCACTGAGGACTTTCATCAGATCCCTATATTCATATTCCTGGCCATTCCTGATACACGCCTCAATAGCAGTGTTGTCTGAGTATTTCTGGATGTGGCAGGACTCAGAGTTGTATTTAAAGGCTGCTGTGTACAGTGTGAACAGGAATGGAGCCAGAACAGTCCCTTGTGGAGCTCCTGTGCTGCTCATTAATGTCCATGGTCATTTTGCATCTCAGTAAGGTAGTATGTCTACCAGAGAACTCTGACAAATTTACTTTAAGACAAAAATGCCCTGTTTATGCTATCTTTTATCTTACAATAAATATGTTACACTTTAAGAAATCCACACAAATTAATCTTCTCACTTTATTCAAAATTGAAATACAGATTAAAAACATTTCATCATCTAGATTTGCCAGCTCTTGGTTTTTAAAAATGATCAAATTTGACTTCACTCTAAATCAATTTGATTTTAAATCGCCATCCTTTATTATATTTATTCACTGTAAAATTCCTTTGGGTGACTTGAAAGGATTATTTCAACTTGTAGGGGAAATGTTAAAATGAGAGCACTGGAAGCACATCACTGGCTGATGTGTGCTTGAGGTCGTGGAGGGGGGAGGTGACGATATGAGACAGAGGGAACAAGAGGCACTGGAGGGTGTGGAAGAGCTGATCAGGATTTGGAGGGACAGACGGTTCAAACAGCAGGTGGGTTAGAAAGCAGCGGCTGTTCATATTTCACACTCTAGTTCAGCAGAGCAGATTGGGCGTAGGGTGATGCTGAGGGGGAGGGTGGGGGAGCAGCCATGATTGCATCAGTGACTGTTTAGTCAGTGGCTCTGTTATCTGCAACAAAAACACAGCTATAACCCGCGTCAAGGGAATCAGCTGACTGATGGCAATATGAACTACCAGTGAAATACATGAACAAATCAGTTGGAGTCAAATTGGCCAAAAGTGTCTGGAGACTGCACTCCATGATGGAGCGATAAAAGGATTACTGCACTGATGAAATGAGAAAACTGCAACCAGCATAGAAATTATGAGGGAAGTGGGGACAGGTTTCATGTGGATTATTGTTCCCTGTTTTCTTGCTTTTGATATTTAATAAGAGTTGTCTCTGTATGTATGTGACTGCTTCCATGCATTTGCACATTGCATGATTTTGCAATTAATAAATATAAGGACAGAAATATTGTTGTTGTCCCTATCTTACTTGAAAGTGAAAATTATCACTGAGCTTGGAAAGTCATTGAACAGTCATGAACAAAATTTAACATGCACTATATTCTTGGGAAGTCCTTGGGAACAGCTGTCATTTAGGCTATGGCTCAGCCTCAAATGCCTGTTAACCTTTCTTTATCTTAAATTTTAGATTGAATAGAACTACAAAAAAGAAAGCATTGGCTCATTATTGAACTGAAACCAGTCCTGAAATGAAGACATAGTTCCAACAACAACAGGATCCGCTAAGAAACACTCAAACAAAACCTGAAAAACAAAATTCCTCACTAGTCAGAATCAGATTACATATTATGCACTGCACCCAAGTTTCTCCTGGGTGGCTGTTTCATGTCCAGATGACAACTAACCCCAAAATGATTGTCATGTGTTCCTTGAAACGGCCATGTTTGCTTATGCTAGCTTGAGTTTAAAGTTAGCTTAAAACTGAACAATGACAGAAGTACGACATGGTGCCCAATCTCTCCTCTAAGAAGTGCTTACGAATCACTGTTAGGATTTTAACCAGAGAGAAGCAAATTTTTTAAATATTTCAGTCGAACAATTTATTTGGGTTGTGCAAAATGATTAATTGGTGCTCCTTTCTACTCACATTGTGCTTTTCTCTTCTCAGACATGAAACCTGACCATGTAAGGAAGTAAACTAGCATTCCTATTTTTTAACTGCAATGTGACATGTGACGAAAAGCCCCGGTCTCTCCTACTTAGGTCACAGTGTATTCTGCCCCACACAGCATACAAAGTGCTGTCGGAAAGCTTTACACTGTTAGCAACAGGTGCTGAGGTTAGCACATCAAACTGATTGCCATGTGGGAAGTGAAATAAAAAGGAAAGCTGTAAGAAGAGTGTGTTTAACATTGTAAGAACATGCCAGCAAACACATGACAACATGACATGGTTGTGCCCATCACTGGGATGGGGACAACGCAACCCCTATAGACCGGATGGTCATTGTGTAAATAGCATTCTCCAAGGCCCTTCCCCCTTTTGAGAAAGGAATTGCTCTGTCACATAAGAGGAATCAACATAAAAAAACCTTTCAAAATATGCCACAATGGCCACACTCTATAAACTGTATTCAATTATTTATTTTTGAAATAAATTTAGCTTTACATTTCAAATTATGTGTTTTCTCTTTCCACCCCTCGAAAAAAAGAAGTAAATATTGCATAGCTCAACTGTTTGAATATCAGTGAATATCAGGCTTCAAGTGTTAACTGGCTATTTTTGTAGAAGGATCATTTTTAGCTCCCCCTCTCTACTAGTCCATGTCTTTGCCTGCAGGAATCTTGGCAGCCTGTTGAGCCAACTGTAGTCTGCACAGTGATCTAGCAACCTGTGCAGCCAAACCTTACTCCCCTGTGTCAAATGGCAACCAGCACATCCAATCACAGCATTCCGAGGAATCTATTGCTGAAATCCCGCCCTCAAAGACGCCTGCAGTGCCTTTCAACAGCACAATGCCTACGAAAAAAAAAAGTCTCAAGAACAGATTTGTCTGTGTTTTGTTCTAATATGGTGCAGATGGTTTGAAATGGTAAAAAGGCTTATTGGGCAGTTTTGGCTGCCAAAGGAGCAAAATGCTGACCCTGGTTCATCCTGGTTCAATTTGTACATATTTGGATTGCGTTTTAATTGCAAAATATTTCTCTTGCAACTTGAAAGTGTCATTATATAAATTAAACAATAACATCTTTAGGTGCATGGAAGTAGACCTCTCCTTGAAAGTGCAGTACATTAAGTGAGATTGGTAATAAATGTGATGATGTCTTATCAGACTGGGAATGAAACTCCATGCCCTGGATGTTTCCCTCTCATCTCATCGTCACTTTGAGCCTGTGTTTTATTTTAGAACAACCCTGAAGGCTTACTGCTGAGCCAGGGACAGAAAGCCCATGAATATCAGATGCAGCCCGCAGCTCCGAGAGTCCTATCAGGACCGTTGCACAAGCAAGCACTTAGACATCTATTCTCTTTTATTCACCCTCAACACAATGAATGGCTCTGTTTAAGACTCGTAGTTGTTATAATCCCAAACACTTGCATGATTGTCATGAAAAAATGGACGCCACTGCCTGCATATGTGAGACTTGAGAGTCCATCAGAAGGGTAAAATGCAATTCCTATTTTCAGGACATTTCTGTGTAAAGCCAGCAAAGCCCAGTGATTAAGGTTCCATGTTGTGACAGAAGGACCAGGTGGAGGTGATTGTCAAGAGAGTTGGAAGCCACGCTTTTACACAGACACACTCAGGGAAAGAAAGTGGGGTTGGGAAATTAGCTTGTAGCAACACATTTTACCATGAAAAAGACATGTTCCAGTAAGAACCCCCGAAGATGGAAAAAGATAAACAAGTGTGGAAACCAAGCTGATCTCACTTATGCTGTAAACGTACACACTCTGTTTTATGTTTCTCTGTAACTAGAAATATAAAACATATCCAAGACCTTTGAATGAAAACAGATTAAACATAGATGTGGACTGCAGATTAA
>JAOWBC010000539.1:21885012-21898847 GCA_028566105.1 Hypoplectrus providencianus | reverse complement strand
TCATTCATTATCCTTAACTGCTTATCCGCACCCGGGTCGCAGGTGGGCTGGAGCCAGTCCCAGCTGTCTTTGGACAAGAGACAGGGTACACCCTGGACAGGATGCCAGTCTGTCACAGGGCAGACACACAGAGACAGTCAGACAACAACAGCCATTTGTGCCTTAAAACCAAAATAAAACCTATAGTAGTGTTGAGTAGTGACTCTAAACTATAAGGAAAGAATATGCTGAATGTAACAATGGGATAGAAATGTGTACTGAAGGAGGGTGAGGCTTGAATACATCAGAAAAAGCCCTCAGTAGTCTAGGCTTACATCATATGGCTTAGGACACCTGAGCCAGCCTTAACTATTAGCTTTATCAAAGAGGCAAGGTTTCACAGGAGATGTGCTTGATAAATGGAGGCTCTGGCTCTCATTTTGCTTTAAGAGATTCTGGGAAAGAAGAGTAAATTAGGTTACTTGCATATCTTGTTCCTTCCATACTGTGCCTTTCAGCCTTCCACATACTGAACAGCATCACAGCGAAGGAAGATCAAGTGGCCCCCAAAAAAGCATGACATCCATCATCATTGGATATGCTGTGGAGCAGTTCAACAAAGCAGAAAAGGGGATATCTGGAACCTCCTACACCAAGAACCTTTGAGCTAATCAGAACGACAACTGTGACATGAGCTACAGGCCATGAAAATGCAGCACAAGTGCAAGAGAGGAAGAGAAGCAACCTTTTGCTGATTTAAGAAGGCTGTATTTGAGCCATTACCCTACAAGGTCAGCTGTGAACCAAGAGAGCCCAGAGGTGATGAATAGAGCAAGATCAGTCTCAGCTCCAGGACCCAACAAAAGGAACCCTGGCTTTCCTTTGGTTGGACCAGAATGATGCCAACAGGTTGGCTCACAAAGGCAGACAAGTCAGGTCGACCTGGAACATTTACCAACACGCCATCCTGGACACAATCCTGTGGCCGCTATTAATTCTTTAGATCAATAGTCAAGTCAGCTACCAGCTACCTAAGGAGGTGCCTTGGTTTTTCTGGCAGCCTCACCAGTGCAGCACTGCATTGCAGTAGTGAAAATTCTGTTTAAGTGGTCTAAAATTTCACAGTGTCATGAACAAGATAGGCACTCTTGTACAGAGATTCAAGGGACCCCAAGGTGGCATCAGCAGGCATCAAGGTTGGGACAGGCAGGAAGTGGAGAGCTGGTGAGGAACAGGAGAAGGTGGAGTCTCGACTGAGGCAGAAGCAGAATGTCACTTACCCAGGACCCAGAGTGCTCTGTTCCCATAGTAGTTGCAAAGAAAGTAGCCTCAGCCATTACCATGAGTAAACATCATCAGAAACCAGATTTTAGCAGCATTAAACTGAAATGCAGCCTGACCGTGCTTAGTCCTGACTCTGGAGACCAATAGGAGGCCGCTATCTGAGTTTCTCAGAATCCGAGATGGTTCATATGGCTCTATTATATCTCAGATGTACTTTGGTGCTGGACCATGAACGACTTGTACACAAGCATAGCTGTTATATAGTCTCTACTCTGAGTGACAGGAAACCAGTGCAGTGACCTGAGCACAGGACAAATATGGTTGTATTTCCTGATTCTAGTCAGGAACAAGCATCAGCATTCTGGATGTACTGCAGCTGTCATACAGCTCATTGAGATCAAATGAGCATGTGTTACAGTAGTCTAACCCGCTGGAGACAAATGCATGGATTAGCCTCTCTAGGTCTGGATGAGACATTATTCCTTTGATTGTGGCAATGTTTTTAGGTGATAGAAATCTAGGGCTTATATTGGACACAGACTCAAACTTCATCATTGATATTAAATCGATGACATCATCAGCTTTCTAACTTGGCTACTGAGTTTCAGAGAAAGAGTTTCAAGGAGACTGAGAACACTTTCTCTGTTTCTGTGGGCCAGAGACTATGATTTATATTTTGTCAGTGAAGAATACCTTGTTATCAACCTTAAAGATCCTTTATCGGCAATAATATCACAGTTTTCACATTGTAGATGAGTGTAAGTTTTGTTCCCTTAGCAACTTGGTTGACATGGTTGACACAGTTTCATTGACATCATGCCTTTTTTTTTTTTTTTTTTTTTTGCTCAAATGTCCTTTTGAGCTCAAGGATGGACTCATTTGAATTTCGTTATCAAAGGTTAAAGCTGTTACGGTGTTCCTAAACATGTCCCAGGATGCCTTAAACTTGCCACAAATGTTAAGTTAGACTCATGGATGAAATGATTCGATCTCAATCAAGGTCACTGGGACCTAACAAAAAACGTTTTTGGCCACAACTCCATTAATAAACTCATCAAAATGATGATGATGATGATTAAGTGATGCCATTTTATGTCCATGAGGTCCAAGTTTGACTTCACTATGACATCACAATATTTGCATAATTTTTTTTCTGGCCATTATTCAATTTCATTACTGTGGAACATGAGGGAAGACATTTGGTTTGAAACGTATTACCTAATTTTTTCTTTGGTTAGAAATGTGGCGATTGTGTACATTTTCTTAGTTGCCGGATGGACAATGACGGCTACATGAGTCAGGATGGACATTTCAGCTATGTCTCTGAAGGCTATAGACTGGATGGAAAGAAAAGAGATAAATGACCGTGGTTAGCTCTCTCACACAAGTACTTGTGGTGCCCGTGGAGCTGGGGAGATGAATTGTGTGATTCAAGCAAGATTGTTTGTGTTTAGCTGTCTGAGAGAATTGGCACAGCAGAGAAAAATGATTACTCCTGGTGATTCAGCTGCTGCCATTTGCAAGCCATGTCCAACCTCACGTCCATCTCTCTCATGTTTCAGTTGATGTCATGCTTTCTTTTTCTTCTCTTCCTGATGTCCCTTTCTCACTCTGTGATTCAGATTAACGTTATAAAATCAATAACATCAATTAACTTGCACTGCGAAAACTTAAAAATCAAAATCTAATTTGAAAAAACACAAAAAGAACAATAGCGAAAAATGAACACTAGATGGTGACATTAGCAAAGCGTATGTAATTTGGTGTTGATAAATACCAATACTGCAAAGAATGCAAATAATTAAGCAAAGAGTTTAAATGATAATTGTGTTTTTCAGAACTTATGGACTTATTTTTACTGTTTTGGCCATCATCTCTATTAGTTATGAAATCATTGTGCTCTGCTCACTAAAATCATTGCATAGATCTGGGAATTAGAATGATGTTTAGCATGTCAAAAAGTCTGGTTTGAAAATCATTTTTGTTGACTAAACAACCTATCACTTAAACTTGCATTTACACCACTTGTGATTTTCCCACCACCAGCTGTAATTATGGCAGTTCAGATACATGTCAGTTCACTGTGTTGACAACCTGTAAATTCTCATTTATCTGAAGAATACAGTTGACTTGTTTTTGCCATTGTGACTGTTGAACCCGCTATGCCGTTTTAACTTACAAGCACCCAGTAACCTGACAATTAAGGGGCGTTATTTTTCTGTAACAAAATAAATGAAGATATTGTTTCTCTCTGCTGTTTCCCTCAGGTGCTGTGTATGATAACAGCTCCGGTCACCATGATCCTGTCCTCTCAACAGGATGCCTCCTTTGCCTTTGCCTCCTTGGCCATAGTCTTCTCTGTCTACATAACCCTGGTAGTTCTGTTTGTTCCCAAGGTAAATGCCTGTATTTTAATGTTTAACTGTTCATCCTACTCTAAAGCATTAAATATTAGATCCGGTACGGGTTTGAGGACACAAGCACTGGTAAATATAAGCCAAACTCTTCTTGACATTTGATAGTGACTGGACAGTTTTTAACAAATAAAAGGGGGGTAAATGATAGGAGCACGCTTTGGAATGAAAAAAAAATACATATATATCCCCTTACCATCCATCTGGAAGGCTTTCCGGCTTTTGCCAGTTGTTTTTCCTTCGGAGGCCTTGGTGGGGTCAATCTGGAGATATTGGTATCATGTATGACAGGATATACATTTCTAATCCTGCACATTTGGGCTATTTTCATTGCTGTTATTTAGCATTGTGTTTTTCAAAGCAATCATGTGACCTCACGCTATATAAAGATGGGCTCTATAATAGTATAATATAATATGTTCCTACAAGTTTCTCTTCTACATATTTTATGCTGATAACATGCAGCTTAGTCAAAAACCGTGTATGTTTTCTCTTGCAATTAAATATCCTATGTCTCCCTACTGTATTTTAATATTCCTGTATACTGGGGTCCCTAAAGAGGCTTTAAAATATTTGAGATTTGGATACAGCATATTTGCTAATGTCTATACATGCCCCATACACGTCTAAATAAGATGAATAGAGAAAAACAGGCAGGTTGCATGGTCCCCGCAGAAAGACACCACCACACACTTCTTGTGGGTCATCATTACATGTATATTGTTTGTTTGTGTGTTTTTTTTTATTCTACATGTCATACCAGTAAGTAATATGTCTTGAAAAAGATATTCAAAGGTGCCAACATTATAAAAAATAACGCCTTACTTATAATTCGATAGTGAACAAGAAGAAGTGCAAAACACAAAAACCTATATTTCCGATATTTATATTAAATACACATGTAATCAAGACCTACATTATTATATGAAAAAAAACATCAACATGAGGTTATTTTTTTTAATAAATTAGGGGAAAAAATCTGTACATTCAAGTTCCCAACATTTGGAAATTTTAAAAACAAAAACAAAAAAAAACACCTGGCCCTAGTCATAAGTAACTATAAAAACATGTAGATTAAAAAAAAAAAAAAAAAACTTACTAAATTAAGCATATGTATACGTTGTGATTAAATGCTACAGCGTACAGTTAAAGAATGGACCTGTCATGAACGTCTTCCTTAACTGGTGAGCACTACTGACAAATCTACATGTGAATAGTAAAGAAAGACCTGTGCATGGTTTCTAGATGCGACGTCTGATCACACGGGGCGAGTGGCAGTCAGACGCCCAGGAAACCATGAAGACTGGCTCGTCCACAAACAACAATGACGAGGAGAAGTCTAGACAGCTGGAGAGAGAGAACAAGGAGCTACAGAAGATCATCCAGGAGGTCAGCCAGGCCTTTTCTCTTCTCCACATGGTTCTTTATATTGGTTTTAGTAGATATGTATTCATATTAGGATGCATGTTTGTAAATATTAGTTTCTAAGATTTGACAGAATGTTAAAAGAAAAGTTAACTTGCATATGCCCAGAGATGCGAGGATCATTGCCATTTGAAATGCAGTTTAAGTAAGATTGGGAGATTTTGCACCTTTTCCCAGCAGCGTCCTCTGCATTTCAAACTGTGGACCTTTCTAACATGCCTTTCCATTCGGCTGTGCACTGTGGTTGGTGGGACTGTAAAGAGCCCTATTGAAGGGCACAGTTTAATGTTGAAATTCATGTAATCCAGTATGTTGATTTCACCAGCAAATGTCATTGGTAAAAAAGCACATTAAACTCTGGTGGAGTAAACTTAAAAAGTAATATGAGGATGATCAGTTTGCTAATGAAATACATTAATGGAGCAAGCACTTTGCTAACACATAGAATGGACAATATAAATAATAATTCATACACTGTATATACCTTAACATTGACTATATGAAATTGTTGTTTGAACAGCATCTTTGTGACATTTCTAGATTCTATGGTTAGACTTCTACATCCAAGATCAACAATGATAATAAACACAATAAATACTTTTAGAAGTACTAATTCAGTTCCATTTACCTTTTTTTATTGGGTCAAGGCACAAATTTAAACAACACATCCTCAAACCTGGATAGATGAAATCAACATGATTGGCAGGGTAATATCATAAGATGGATGTTTTGAGGGACTTGACCCTAGAGAAGATCGTGAAGCCTATATTATTATTTATCCTTTCAGAAAGAAGAGCGAGTTTCTGAGCTAAGAAACCAGCTGTCTGAGCGACAGGCCCTGCGATCAAGGCGAAGAGCATCCACTGTCAGCAACCAGAACCACAGCTCCCCATCACCAGCCATTGTCCAGAGCGACCCCAGGTCCTTGGCCCCTCCTCCAGGGTATCCAACCACCATTTCCGACCTGCACCCTGTCCCAACGTCCTTCGGCAACTCGTCTAGCCTCTACCAGCCAGACAGCAAGATAAGCCGAAATAACTGCCACACCAGCCGATTGCAGCTGCTTTACAAGTAAGGTGGTGATTTACGTTGGAGGTGCAAGGACAGTAAAGACATTCATGGCTACATAGAGATGGAGAAAATATTTCCAGCAATCAGCAGACTGGAGGATAACCAGTTTTCAAGCTGATGTTCTGTCTTTTTCTTTTCTTTTCTCTCTCTGAGAAAAAAATGTACATACATATTGTTAATTATACAGTTTTTCATTTAATCTGCCAGTGATTTCTCATCTGCCATCTAGTTGCATCCAGGTTTGGTGCCCAAACCGTGGATGTCCTAGTCCAGAAGGAGATTTTGGATGGTACCTATAAACCCTCAAAGTAATGACGTAAACAAATGACTGTTGAGATACAACTGTGTGTAGTAAGCTAGTGAGACAAACATGCTTACCTTTGCAGTCCCAGTTATAGCTGATAAACGTGTTTATTGGGCTCTATTATGAGCGTTACTTGGTCTCCAATGATATTGTGTATGTAGCCTTTTAGTTCATATGTAAGATCCCATGGTTCTCATTGAAAAATGAGTCGGTTAAACACAATAAAATGTCTTCAGTCATGCCTGTGTGAGTGTTAATTGACAAGCTAGACATGATAAAATATGATTGCAACAGTTATCATTCAGACACTCTCTGAGTGTCCTTGACTTGACCTTGCTAAGATGTTAAAGTAATGTTTTCCGAATTGATCAAAAAGTTTGATGGTAAATCGAAAAATTCTTGTGTTATTTTTGAAAAATGCAGTGCCAGTATGGAAAGTTCAACACAACTAACAACAGTGACTAATGAGGGTGGTTGAATGGTAAAGTTTCGCTTGGGAACAAAATGCCATCGCAAAGCATTTATCATAGCTGTACCTTATGACTGTACTAGTGACAATGAATGAGTTTAGATGGTTACACACTGGATAGAGTCCAGAAAAAAGGACAAACTTTGTGGTGATGTCTTTAATGGGATGAAGTTCTTGTATCAAAACGTAAGTTTTGTCATTTTGGCTCATATTTAAATGTTTGATGGCGATTTCTAAATTTGTTGTGGTCTCTGTTCAAAGAGACTGCTTGGTCATTGTACATAGTTGTGTGTTCATGCTAAACCCCTCCCTGATGATAAAATGACCAATAATCCTTTTAATGGAGGCCAAAAAGAAACTGTTGTCTTCTGTTTGTTATTTACTGTATCAAGTGATTTGACAGCCACACCTAAGAGCTGTAGAGCATTACATGAGGCTAAAAGCATCAATTTAAACAGTGAATGTGCTTTGTTCTAGGCTGGAGCCGTGTCTGGGTGTGCTTTTTTTTCTGGGACAAGACAGATAAACATCATAAATTAAATTGAAATGGACCAGCTGTCAGCTTGCTTTTGTCATAACTACTACTGCTGCCAGATGTTGTTGGTCTGTTATATACTGTATTAGCTTTCTGAAGATAAAATTGTGAAGGTACATTGAGGGACTGAGGAAATAACTAAGAGCTGTTTCATCTGACAGTTCAAAAACCTTTTATAACCAACATTTTTGACTCTCTTTTAGAAGCCAAAACCGAGTCACCATGATCTTATCTTTATATAGCAAAAGATAATTCTGGCATGTCAGGTCATAATATGTAAAATGCACTGACAACATGAGTCAAGGAGACCAGAGTCAGCATGACTCGCTGACCCTCAAATCCAGCATCGAAATATTGGGTCGAGATCTAAATTCTCTTCAGCCATGAGAAATATTGGATCGTTTTGACAATGTAAACTGACATTAGATCATTTTCATGTCTTTGGCAAGTCAATATTTCACTGTCATGCCACGCCCCCATATTTAATCAATTGGGTTAAAACTCTAGAAGGAGGTGGTTGTAGTATAGAGACTAAAAATGGCCAAAAAGGACCAAAAGGAGAATAGAGACAAGATGGCCTTCCTGTTAGTTTTATGAGGGTATGAGAATCCATTTAAATGTTGTAGGATGACCTTAAAGACCCCTTAAATTTCAACACCTGTATGAAACTTCACAGCTTTTTAGTATGAAAAGCTTTTTTTGAGCCCAATAATACGGTGGTCAGGAAGCCAATAGCTGCAGCACAAACACAAAAGAGCCGCAACACGAACCCAAAAGATCACAATGAAAGCAGAGGAGAAGCACACCCCTCATCCCCCACTACTCTGCTGTCTGTCTAAGGTTTACAAAAGCAGTCATTCAGAAGGGATATCTTCATGGTGTCAGGCTAACCACTAGCTGCTAATGTTAGCCAGTTGTACAAATGTGAGCTGTACCAAAAGGTTTCGGCAAATTTAGATAAGGTCACTGTGTCCCAAATCGGCCGGCTAATGGCTAACAGTCTATCAAAATATCACATTAAATAGTAATATTAATGAGCACATTATGGTTTCAGTTAATTAAGTTATGCAAAACTACACTTTTTGACAGGCTGATATTAGCGGCTTACGATTAGCTTAATGTCATAAAGCTACCTATACTGAATTAACTTTACTGAATGAACTTCAGAGAAGCCTAAGACATGAAGCGACTGGCTAACGTTAGCAGCTAATAGTTAGCCTGACACCATAAAGGTATCTTTTCTGAATGAATGCTTTTTAAAAGTCTATAAGACAGACAACAGAGTAGTGGGGGGTGAGGGGTGTGCTTCTCCTCTGCTTCTGTTATAAGTTTACTTCTGTCGTCAATCTTTTGCGTTTGTGTTGTGGCTCTTTTGCGTTTGTGCTGCAGCTATTAGCATTCATGCTTTTTTATTTTGCAAAGCATTTTGAGTTTGCAAAGCGCCTGACACTTCTTGGCCACCGTACAATAATAATAATCCCTTCAATTCCAATCGGGTTTGTGGCTCTCATCAGTACTTGCATACATCCTGCTTGTGCTAAGGTAGGGTGTCAAAATGAGCACTGGTAGGCCAAAGGCCAACATTCTATGTACTCTGAAGTATTAATACAGATCATGAAAAGTTTTAAAACAAACCAGAAGCTGTTTGCCATAACCTTGGCATGCTGTGTAATGCATAAAACTGCAGTGCACCATGGTGTGTCCCCTTTCCATCTAACACCAGCTATCGATAGTTTAACAGGACGTGAACACACAGGCGCTGTGTTGCAACCCAACAGCATCTCATTTTTTGTATGTAAGCTCTTTTGTTAAACCGATACATAAACACTGTAATCACTATTATTTGATATATGTTTATTTTCTTGCTTTTAAAATAATTTTTTTCTTTGAGGGTGATATTAATATTTGTCAGCAGCTTTTTAGTCCATGGTTTGTCATCTAAATCTACCTCTTATAAGGCTTTAATTGGGACATTTCTTTATGGTAACTCCACTTATTCTAATTTGTCTAGCACATACATCCAGTTTATTTCATCATGAAAAGACTTGAGAATCCCACATATAACCCATATTTTCTCATTTTCTTCTTATTGCTGTGGGCAAGAACAAATATCAGACATAAGAATAGACACACTAGCATAAAAAGGCCATTGTGAAATTGACGAAAGCAGATATTCATTGGGTTGATGCGTCCTTTAATAAGTTTTCTTACATTTTGTTATAGAAAGAAATAAGCTTCAAGGGAAGCTCACACCAATATAATTTTATGGTATAACAGTACAGTTTTGTTTTATAAGTCTCTTCTGTAAATAAATATAGTTATAGATAAATATAGCATCTTCTGATCAACCCCTGTTAGTTTTAGATTTAAAATATTAATTTATTGTATAAGGCCCACCCATTTCTGGCTTAAACTCCACCCATGCCAAGTGCTGGTACAGATATTGATCATTTTGTTGGTTTCACAGCTACAGATACATATACCACTAATGCTGTACTGGCTCATGCCTATTATGAATACTGATGATATCTGACTTTGTATATACAAGTTGTATGTCATGTGGAACAGTAACCCAAATATATTTCTATATTCTGTAATACTTCATATCAGAGATTATTTGCAATGCAAAAATAAAAATAGTTGTCTTTTGTCAAACCTTTGTCTGTGTGCAATGTAGATTATGTTTTAGCCTCAAACTTTTATTTGCTCATTCATGTCTCTGAAAGATAGTTCTTAGACCTGGCAAAATATCTCTACATCTACTTAATGGCTGACATGAAGTTAAATACAGGCTTTTAAGATACAGGATACTTCTCACTGAAAGTAATACATGCAAAACCTCATTTTTGTTGAAAATAGCCAGATTAAAGAGCTGGTCCACTTAAAGCAACTGGGACATGTAATTAAGCTAACATCTTCTCTGCATGGGTTGTTGCAGCTACAGCCTGCAGCAGCTTGGCATTTGTATAAAGTACATTTTTGTCTTAAATGACTGGCCTAATGTTGGTCTTAGAGCAGGGGTGTCCAAATTACGGCCCAGGGGCCAAATGCGGGCTGCCATCAATTTTTAATTGGCTCGTGTAAAAATCTGAAAACATAATGGTTTATGACCCACTCATAATATTATTGCTGAACTGTTCCTGTTTGTAGTTTGGCCAGCTAAAGTTTCTGTGTTTCTGTTTGATAATCTTATTCATTATATGTATATATTTATATTATGTAGGTTATTTTTAGATCATTTTCTTCAGGAGGATTACAGAAGAAATACTAGCCTAATTTTTGATGAAACTTGGGTTGTAACGTGGTCAATAAAAATCTAATAATGTCTCTGAAATGGATCTGTATCTGTACTGTTGTAAAATCCAGGTTATGGTGGTAATGCTATTATATTCTTTAATTTTGTTCAGATTTAATCCATACAAGCTGAATAACCATTAAAGTTCAAAGTTTTGGCCAACACGAATAACCTTTTTGTAAAACATAAAATGAAAATCTACTAATGTAGAGCTGTGATGTGGGCTTTTTTTCTTCAAACACAAACATAATTTACCTGCAATTGGCTAATTATTCCAATATTATTGCAGTAGAAGTGAGGCAGTATACCTCATGTCTAGTGAGTGGCCCAGTCCTTTGTATACTTTTCTGTATGTGACCCTCAGGGAAAAAAGTTTGGACACACCTGGTTTAGAGCATGCCCCCCAATAAAAAAAATAAAAATAAAGATAAATAAATCTATTTAGACCATAGTTAGAACTGGATCCAGTTCTTCAATTTTAACTGACTGTGAATGCTAATAATAAGCTTTTCCTGTTTATCTGTGCATCATCTCATTTGTCCAGGTCAGACTAGACGACTAGTCTTTGGGACAACACAAACTGATTAAGCCACTTGGATAAGGGGCGAAACCATAGGGCCGAAACATCTTCAAGACTTAATCTATGTCCAGTTGACCTGATTCCATTTACTGAGTTTTTCCTGTTTACAAAACAAACAAATAGATGTACTGCATTCTTATTATCATATTGTCTTATGAGTTCAGGTTTTAATGTCTTTAATTCTTTGATGTAATTGTCATTTTTCCTCTTAAAATGATCCTCATAAATGTCACCATGTCATATTTCACCACGCACACACACACATACCTAAACACACAATTACATTCTCTTCTTTTAACACTCATCGATATGAATAACTCATTTGGAAACTAAAAAATGGAAGGCCAGTATAATCCCACCCTGGGACGAATACTTTCCCCTGCTTGTGTCTGCTGCTGCTCTGCAGACTGTTCATGTAGGAAGCTGGGGATTACCACATTACCTGGGAGTTCCCCTCCTCCCTTCCACTCAGTGTGGCTGTTGCGAAACAGTCACTCCGATGGAAACTTTCTCACTGCATGATAAGAACTGCATTGTAAATCTTTGAAGTACAAAGCCCCTATCATGGTACGTCTGGTACAACCCCGATTTCAAAAGAGTTTGGAAACTGTGAAGAACAAAAGGCTATATACCTACATTTAATTAAAAGACAAGAATTAAAAAAATATCTAGTGCTTATATTGGAAATAATTTTGTCTTTGTAAACATTTAAACTCATTATGATACTTGTTCCATTCGGTTTTTATTTAAGATTTACACATAATCTCAGTGTTTTTGGAGTCTATAACTCACCACCGTCACTGGTTATGAAGTGACAGGAATGCTCTTTAGTTTTTTGCCTGAAAATATTGACAAAGCTCATGTCAGGTGAGTAAGTGAATACACTGGTGATTTGGCTTGTGCTGCTCAGTCCTTAATCAGTCGTAATCCTCAATCAGTTATATTTAAAATGCAACCATGATACCTGCGTAAATGTTCTGCTCATAAAAAGGGCAAGCGTTGGGCTAACCCTGAGTCAGAGAAGCTGTCCACTGCCTGACCTTCAGTGATGATATTTGTCTCTGCGTTCAACAAAGTTTTTGACCAAAGTACTGCAGGACACAAGATATGTAGAAATGGAGCAGTCTGTTAATATAACTCCTCCTAATGTCTCCCCACTCTGTTGGAAGTGCAACTCTGAGACTGGTAATTATGTTCACTGCTTTGGGTCATGTGTGAGGTTGCAGAGGTTTTGGTCTAGTATTGTAAATGATCTGCTATCTTTGGTGTCCCAATACGGATGAACCCTATGAGTCTGGTACTTGGTCTCCCAGATGGTCAGATCACTGACAGTAAACACAGGAGACTTTTCAATATATTGACTTTTGCCGCTAGGAAAAACATTTTACTTCTCTGGATCAAGAATGCTGCTCCAACAAGAAAATACTGGCACAACATTGTTATGGACTTCATTCCTAGTGAATATATCACTTGTATGCTTCACAAGATAGATGCTTTCTATAAGGTTTGGGACCCTTACTTGCAGTATATTGGGCCCATACTGTCATCCTCCTTGCTTGGGAGGATGACCTGTGGAGTGCTTGGGAGGATGAACGTGGAGTTATATATATATATATATATATATATAACTCCACGTTCACTTCTTGATATTTTAAGCTAGGGGTGTCCAAACTTTTTTTTTCTTGAGGGCCACATACAGAAAAGTATACAAAGGACAGGGACGCTCATTAGACATTAATAATCCTGAAATTCTAATGTTCTAACAATGGTATAATAAACCAAATGCAGGTAAAGTATGCTTGATAATTAACCATGTTTGAAGAAAAAGGTTTTACAAAAAGGTTATTCATGTTTGCCAAAATAATGAAATTGACTATTCACTCAGCTTATGTGATTAAATTTGAACTAAATAGAAGAATAGAATAGTATTACCACAGTAAACTGCAGAGGAAGAGCACTTTAAGAAGTCAGACCCACCGATGCTCTGCCCTCCTGGATCTGACATTACAGATACAGATCCATTTCAGAGACATTATTAGATTCTTTTTGACCATGTTACAGCCCAAAATGAAACCAAAAGTTTCATAAAAAATTAGGCCAGTATTTTTCTGTAATCCTGCTGAAGAAAATAGATTTTAAAATACCTGACATATAAATATTTACATATAATTAATGAGATGATCCAACAGCAAAGGCCATTCCAGAAACACAGGAATTTTAAGTGGCCAAACAACAAACAGAAACAGTTCAGATAATATGCGCGGGCCATAAACAGTGAAATTTTTAGCTTTTGACACAGACCAATTAAAAAGTGATGGCTGGCCACAGTTTGCCACCAGGCCATAGTCTGGACACCCCTGTAAGCAATGTGATTGACTGGATTTACAGCATTTAAATTAAAGTTTAAATAATAAATGCAGACTAAATAAAAAAATATATATATTTCATAAGAGTTTTGTATGCTATACTTTGGTGTACA
>JAOWBC010000539.1:21864625-21874884 GCA_028566105.1 Hypoplectrus providencianus | reverse complement strand
GCAATGCATTCAATCTTAGTGGTGAACACAGCAATATGTGTTTTTGTGCATAAAATAATGACTGGAGTAGACCTTTAATGCATTAGAATGAGGCAGTATACCTCAGTGAGTGAGTGGCCCACTCCTTTGTATACTTTTCCATATGCGGCCCTCAGGAAAATAAGTTTGGACATCTCTGCAGTAGAGGATTAGGGACAGGGAAGAGAAAAAAATAAAGAGAGATGTAAAGAATAAAGTTTAAATAAAATTTCAAGAAAAAGTCAATATGCTGATAATAAAGTAAGCATTTTGTGTTCCGTAAAGTTGCAACGATATTCACAGATAACTTATTATTGCATAGTGAAATATAATACATCAAAAAAATAATACACCGGGTGCCAAATTGAACTTAATATAACAGTCATAAGGAGCCAATGCAAGGATATGAGCAGTGGGGTGACATGCTGTTTTGGGCTGGTTGAAGATCATCCTCAGAGGCTTGAATCTGCATGTCAGGATAATGTTCAAACTTGTGGGCTGGAGTTTAGTGAATCTGAGCTGAGTGTTAAAGGGATAGTTTTGGAAATTGAATTGTATGAAGTACTTTCCACAAATGCAGTGGATGCAAAGCTTCTAGCCTACTCTGCGCTGTTCACTAGGCAGTAACTGTAATGATAGTGTCAATAATCTGTTTTATTATAACACAACTACTTGTGTCTGCCTTCAAACATTGCTAATACTTATTTTCATTTTTTTTTTCTTTTATTTTGTCCAGGCCAATAACTTTGTGGTGTTTGAAGGCTTCTTCCTTAACAGATCAGGTAACTATTCTGCTTTCCTTTTGTGTTTTTGTGAACATATGTTATGAGCACTGAAGTGTGGTTAAATAGGTGGCTTCAAACACGAAACCTTATCGCCTCAACTTTTGTTTCTGTAGCATTCTTGCTATTTTCTATCTCGTCTCCAAATCTGCTTGCCATTGGTATGCAAAAGGAAGTTGCACAAATCCATAACAGCATACCTTGACTTACTGTTATCAAGTTCAGTTACATAACAGATTTTGCTTGCTACAGCTTTTAAGTGAATAATTGCTTTAGCGCCACAGATTTTATTTTGCACATGTTTTGGTTAAAGAATAAAACCCTTATTACACAGTCCGGTTGTCCAAATAGACACTTGACCCAAGAATGGCAAAAAATAATTTATTCCAGTTTCAAAACTTTTTTGTTTCATCAAACTCCCCCAGGCTTACCCTCATCTCCTCTGAAGGATCAGGGGATGTACAGCTTTTTGTAAGGACTTTTCTTTTAATCTCTTTCCTTTTCACATATGTCCCCAGCATCTTGTCCTCCTTCCTTCCCACATTAAGGTCCACCTTATTTGTATTATAATCTTGGTATTACTAATTTTCTTCCCCAAGTTTTTTTCCGGCCATTTCAAATCCTCTTTCCCAGCACTTGCACCCTATTCAGGTACAATATATGCCGTGTATTATGTATCATGCTGTATATTGAACCTAGAGAGCCGCAACATGTAGACCACCTGAAACCCCAACACCCCCCCTGACTGACAGGAGAACACCCGCTTGTGTCCTGACCCTACAATGTCACTTAATAGCACCTTTCAGACTGCCTTACCTGTGCCAGCTTTCCACCGAGGGACAATTCTGCAACATCAGAATCAGTATGAACGATAGATTTGAACAATGCAGCCTGGCATCACAGAATGAAGCGGGAGGAGGCGATAGTGGCGTGTAACCGTAGCACAGTGCTAATAGGCTGTGCAGTTAGCATCATTGCAAATTGCAGTATGTATGCAGCAATATGCGTTCTGTAAGCAACGGCAGTTGTTTTGCAACAGGCGTCAGACACTTTGTGTACAGTGTACGTCAGCCGTGGAAGCGAGTGCATTCAAAACAACAATGGTAAAAGAACTGCCCATCTTGCTGTTTTTTTTTTCTTCTACAAACTCTATCAAAGTTGTTCTGCATTTCACTGAACTAGATTCTATTTCTTTCTGACACAAATGAGAGGCATGTTTCTGATGATACGTCAAACAGTCTCACTTGTTACTACCTCTGAAGGTGTTACAGAGCCTGGATCACTTGAACCCCCAGCATGCCTCTGGTGTGGTCAGATTGCAGGCGAAACTTTAAAGCGGTGTAAATATTGGGGTTGGTACAGCAGTCTGAAAGGGGCTAATGTCTTTCAATTTGTTGCAAGCCAGTTGAACGTGCTGTGCGACACTGTACTCTACATCATAAACCATCACTATACACTATAAGACCATTGTTAAGAAGATAGGTAGCCTATACACCAGATTTCTATGAATGCCAATTTATTGACGTTATTGACGCCTCAGAAGTGCCATTTTTCTCACAAAAAATACAGGAAGGAGCCTTTTAGCCTGCAAGCTGCACACAAAAGTGTTGGAATATGAGACCCTTTCTGAAGCAGAAATTGGGGAAAACTAAATAGAAAAGCATTGTGGTATACTTTTACAATTTTTAGTATATTTTATGAGTAGGTAATGGCTAGCTTAAAGGAATAGGCCCCCCCTAGATGAAATTTACTCTTACCATATTCCCCTGAGTTGGATAAGTTAGCAAAACGTTTTTCATTCAGTCCCGTGGTTGTCCGTCTCCAGAAGAGCAGCATTAGCTTAGCTTAGCGTAGACGCCGTAATTGGGAGTTGCCACTTAGCCAGTCGTTCACAAAATAGTCATAAATGAACTTGTGATTTTTCCTAATTTCATCGTTTGACCTGTACATTCAAACCGAGTACAAATGTCAATGCCAATAACACGAAGGGTTTGCCTAGGACAGACAAAGTCTTGGGACTATATTCAGGCAAAGCACAGGCAAAGCACCGCGATAGGCATAAAGTCACTGTAGTACCTGAAAACCCCCAACATCCGTCAACACACCGGCGGTTTAAGGTGCTACGGTGACTTTATGCCTATCAGCAGTGTTTTGCCTGTGCTTTGCCTGAATATAGTCCCAAGACTTTGTCTGTCCTTATTGACATTGACATTTGTACTCGGTTTGAATGTACAGGTCAAACGATGAAATTAGGAAAAATCACAAGTTCATTTATGACTATTTTATAATGAGTTCTTCTGAAAGTTTCCTGAGGCAGGTCTAGTTCAGATTCATGGAACTGCAGAATTGTCTGTAACCGTGTCCTTATAATATAATTAAACCCATTTTTCTCAGGTTCAGTTGGCACACCCTTTCAACTTCTAATTAGCATTGGTAAATATCCAGCCAATCCCCATAAAAACTAAAAACCAGGAAGTATAGAATTTCCCAATGACCTGCTGGCCTGCTGGAGTTCCTTTCTACCCTCATGGCTCTCTATTATTATTTTTGCCTGTATTGGATAGAAAAGATTACTGGTATGTATACATTTTCTATCTGTATCATTCCTAACGTCTACCAGAGGAACAGGAATATCTTTGGTACCGGTAATTACCTTTGAAAGTGGTTAATGCATTGAGGTTTTGAGTCCAATTACGTGTTTTTATAAACAGGGGAGATTTGCGGATGTAAGAAAGGACAGGCCTGGCCCCCAAACAAAGTAGGATAGGAACTGACTGACTGTGTTAGTCAGTCAATTCCATACACACCCATGTGTATGTACTTCCAGTATATAGGATCCCATTATATCATATAACCACTGAATGCAGGAAATGCAAATGCTTTATTTTATGCATAAATGTATGCAAAACTTACACTTTTAAACTTTGAATGTCAGAATCTTTGTGAAAATATGTAAGTGGGTTTTAAAAAGAGGTTTTCTCTTCTGGTTTGTAAATGATGTCTATTTTTAATAACCTTATGGCTGGTGTCAGATTGAGGCTACCTATCATTTTAACAATCTTTATTTATTAGTGACACCTTAGTGAATGTGATGAAGACGATTAAATCAACATCTTTGGGCTAACAATACCAACTATTTTGCATGGCTAAATTAAAGCTTGTGACAGGGGCTGATTACACTTGGTAAGGAAATAAGTTCAGTGTTGCTCGTGTTCACAAATCATCAAATGGTAGAAGACATCAGAACCAGTATGTTCTGTGTCTGGGTTTCAGGGTATTTTCACAATCAATTATACGGCCAACCACTACATTATTTTGAGGACAGAGGCAGGGAGATCCTATTTCGCTTTGTATTTGACTCTGCTCTGCATGTTTCTTTTCCTCCAAAGCGGTCCAGTTGAGAAAAGTTCCCCTCAAAAAGCCAGACGGGGAAATCAAACCCTATTCGTTAATGGAGAGAGAAGGTAAATTCATTTAAGGAGCTTCTAGACATAGAATATTTCTGATTTTACACATGAATGTGTTACATTTGTGACTTCAAGTCACTCAGTCAAAAAACCTGCTGTTGTCACATTTTCTATCATGTTTAAATGTGTATAATTTGAAATATTATTATATAAGGTTTCTTCCATTGGATGTCAAGTGTGCTCTATTATTTAGACCTAGTTGACAAGCCGATGCTGCTATTGTGTTTTATAGAGTTTAAAAAAAAAAAAGTCTGTATTACACAAGTAAAAGCTTGTATACAATATCCAGTCCAGTCCAAAAGTCACTGTAAAAATGAAAGGCACCATGAATGTAGAAAGGTTTAGGGTTTTAGAGAAGGGGTGTCCGAACTTTTCTTCCTGAGGGCCACATACGGAAAGTATAGAAAGGACTGGGCCACTCAATCAGTGAGGTATACTGCCTCACTGCTAATGCTCTTATTTTGGTTTAACCAACTAAATGCAGGTAAATTATGTTTGATAATTGATGATTGATGATGATTCATGCTGGAAAAACATTGAGCTTTATCATTTATTCATCTTATTTGATTAAATTTGAACAAAATTAAAGAATACAAAAGTATAACCACAATTTCCTGGATCTTAAAACATTACAGATACAGATACATTTCAGTGCATTATTACACTCTTATTGACCATGTTACAACCCTACAACCCAAGTTTCATAAAAATGAGGCCAGCTTCTCTGTAATCCTACTGTAGAAAAAGATCTTGAAATAACTTGCATATTATAAATATAAACATATAATTAATGAGATTATCCAACAACAAAGGCCATTCCAGAAACACAGAAACTTTAACTGGCCAAACTGCAAACAGAAACACTTCAGCACTCATATTGTGTGCAGGCCATAAACCAGTATGCTTTTAGAGTTTGGACGCCCCTGATTTAGCGCAACATATGCTGCCATCCAGACAGACACATCAGGCAGTGAAAATCTCCAAACTTAAACAATTAGTGTCCTCAGTTGCTTATTGCTCATTGTTGATGTAATGAACAGATAAGCATGTCCGTCACAATTATTCATCATAAATAAATCATCGACTACAACTGCAAAACTTCCCCTGTAAACTCTTTCTTTATGGGGCCATGTACAACAAATCATATCAGTTGTCCCTTGTAAGTATTTCTCAGTTTGTTTGAAAAAAGTTGTGTCAAGTTTGAATATAAATCTTTATTTTTCTGTCCAGCGGTACGTCAGGAACAGCGGGCTCGTCCCTGGCCGTTTGCTCCTCCTCACTCCCCCCAGCGGTCGGTATCCTCCCAGTGCTCCCACTCCCTCAGTGTGGGGTCCTCTCCCAGCAGGGCGCCCCCACGAGCCGCCCTAGCTTATGCCCCTGGGGAGAACAGGGACCAGAGCCAGCAGTCCCCTATAATCGAGCGCTGCAGGGCAAGACGCACAAGGTAAGAAATGAAACGCACATAACGTCCTCCTGACCAGATTTACAGGTGTTAAAAGGTTATCTATATCTGAAAACTGCAGGATGAAAATGCATCTTTTACATATGTGATGGGAGTCTGCTGGGATATTTCAGTCTGGTAAGGGAATGTGTCAGTCTGTGTTTTAGCCGAAAGAAAGAAAGAGAAGAATTATCAAATGTCATTTCGCCATGGTAGGTTTTCCGGTCACAGTTATGTCTCTTCACCATACCTTCTGTCAATCCTATGGTTTTATATGTTACATTTTATAGACAAAAAATTATATTAAATATTATGTCCTTGGCTGACTTCATCAGTTAGGATGGAGAAATGCAAAACTTTGGGAAACGTACGCAACCAGTTATTAAGTCATTTTATTTAAACCTCTGCAGACATTGTGGATTTCAAAGACATTTGTTTTCCTCCAAGACTTTTTAAAATGTGTTCAAACATTTAACAGACCTTTCTAGAAATGGTCTCTGTTTCTTAAGGAAAACCATCTAGAGGGAGATCTGTGGATTATTTAAAGACAGTCTGTTGGAAGTTGGTAGTCCCAAAGAATAAATCGCCACAAAAGGGGGCTGTGAATTTTTGGCTTAGCGCAGTTTTTTTTTCAGCCTGCATCAGGCTTGATTTCTGATCTTGCAGCCTTTTCAGTAGGGGTGAAGTCAACCAATGAAGTTTTTTTTTATTGAAATTTACCAGATACAACTGACAGAAAATAAACTCACTGAAATTATGCACATTATCTCCAAATTGGCATTGTACACTGACTGAACTCAACCTGAATTTCAAATAAACATTAAGAAAACAATTTAAAATATAAAATAATTGAAACCCAATTATTTTCTAACAACATATTTCTTTAAAAAATGGCACTATACCAAGTTTGAAGTAATTTGACCCAGGACTGTATTCACATCATTGCTTTTTTGCCAAATGTCTACTTAAACTTCACTTTATACTGTAATTTCGCCGGATGCAACTGCAGATTCACCATTAGTCTTACCTGAACATCATTTGAAATATGTGATATCTAGTGATAACTGATTTTGCATATCTTGACAAACAGATAAGTAAATCAGTTCACATTTCTGTTCTGTATGATGTAAATGCTAAATATTGTTTAGCCACACATTATTAAACATTAAGAAAAATATCTGAAATGGAATAAGAGGCTTCAACCAAGGCACTGAGGTATCAAAAGAGAAGTGTTGCCCCCCTCTGTCGAAAGAGAAATTCTGATTCTGCATTTGCCTATAAAACAAATCTTCCCTGAACAGTTCAAATGGCATTTTGATCTTTACAACAATCATAGGTCAATATGCTGTTCCCATGTATTATCAATTTCTTTGATTCGTGTGCTTTTCATTTATTTTGGATAACATTGCTGCATCACCTATAATGTCCAGGTGGTGTCTTTGCTACAGAGAGTGCTGTTTAAGACAGAGGCTCATACGGGATTATAAAGGGGTTTGAGCACATGTATGATGTCCTTAGCCACATTCCACCACGTGGCAGTAAGATCCACTATACTGCACTTGAATTCTTGGGTATTTGGATCAGGAACCACGCACAGACATCCCGAGCAGTTCATGTTGAGAGATATTTGCTCCTGTTTCTTTGGCCAGTTTTTTTGCCGTTTGTACCATTTTGAAATGTTTCATTTGATTTAGGGCAGCTGCCACAGTGTGACACATACGTCCTTGTCTGACTGCAGCATTAAAACATAGTTGCCCAGCAAACCTGATACTTTGCACATCCGGATATTAATATGATTCATCTCGGCCTTATACAGGCTGCCAGCCCAATTCTGTTTTTGGCATATCCACATTGCATCCAGTTTGACAGTGAATGGTGGTTGCAAGCCAATAACACCACCGCCTTCACCAGCCAATGACAGCACAGTGCTGAGGACGATAGCAGTCAGTGAACACTTATCATATCTGTGTTGAAAACCAGACCGTGTGATGATTGCATCCAAAACAACAAAATTCCCTCTAACATGACAAGTGCTTTTAAAACGCAAATGTTTAAAAGTGCAGAAATTGTTGAAATCCGCAGAGCTTCTTATGAGGCTCTAGTGTGGTGGCTCTGAAGTGAAAATGCAAGGACAAAAAGAACAAAAAACAACAGCAAATCGCAAAACGCAATGCCAGCTTAGTAAACTATACAAATAAGAAAACACTATATCAAAAGAAAGCACAACAGAAAAACACAAAGGACAATAACATTACCTTTGAACAGAAAAGGCAGGTACCTGTGAGTGACATGATTTGTTGCTGACTGGACAACCGTGATCTCCAGATTTCTATCTGTAGGGGCATGCTGCTAGTCTCTACTATGCATATGAAGTGATATCAGATATGCTTTCAACCTTTGACAATATTTAAATAAGCATGTTTATGCCTAAGACACATTTAAAAAGGAGCAGGGTTACTCGATTTGCACATATTTATAAACACATAACTGCCGATTTCCAGGTAGCATCTCCCTTCTACTGTGGAGAATAATGTTGTGTAATTGAACACAACATCACAGACACCTTATAAAAACGATGTATAAAAAAATAATGTTCACAGGATCGATAAGAATTGGACTTTCTACAGCAAAATAAAATCATCATTCTTGAACAATTTGTTTTTCTCTGCATCCAGCAATATATTGAAATTTACCAGATACAGCTGACAGAAAATGAACTCAATGTAAGTATGCATATTATCTCTAAATTGGCATTGTAAACTGATTGCACTCAACCTGAATTTCAAATAAACATTAAGAAAACAATTAGCATCATATAAAATAAGTGAAACTCATAAATTTTCTAACAACATATTTATTTTTAAAAAATAGCAATATATTGACTAAGATGGATACATCAGTATCCTGGCAGCACTTTTCAATTTTCAGTCCAAAACAAACATATTTATTAAGTTTCAATGTGACACAGTGACAAATAAATGCAGATTGACATTGACAATCCTACTCAGACAATACTGTCAGCGCTTCCTCTCTTGCACCGGGAGTATCTTTTGAATTACTTGAACATTTATAATTCAATGATTTGACATAATCAGAAAGAAGTAATTGAGTAACTAATCACCAACATTGATCCCAGGAGAGCAAGTAGGCTATAAAATAAGAATAGCGCATGTGACATGCCTTTTGTTCAGTTGCTCAGAATTCAAGTTTTTTTTTAGGTTGATCTTGTTTGAAGGGAAGAAGTTCGTAAGCTTAAAGTCCAAAATATCCTCCCATCTTCATGATACCTTACAGCAGGGGTGTCCAAACTACGGCCCTGGAGCCAAATGCGGCCAACCATCAAGTTTTTACTGGCCCTTATCAAAATTTAAAAATCGAATGGTTTATGGCGCACACATGACATTTCTATTTAACTATTTCAGATTGCATTATGATCAGTTAAGGTATTTCTGGAATAGATGTGTGACGATCACATTAGGTGTCATTGATTGTCATCATCTTATTAATTATATGTACGTATTTATAATATATAAGATATTTTAAACTATGATCTGTATCTGTAATATTGCAAGAGGGCAGAGCCTCGGTGGGTCTGACTTCTTAAAGTGCTCTTTTTCTGCACAGTAATGTGGTAAAATTTTTACATTTTTTGTTCACATTGAATCAAATAAGCTGAATGAACCATAAAATTCAATGTTTTGGCCAACATGAATTACCTTTTTGTCAAAAAATCTACTAACTAACAGAGAGCTGTGATGTTGATGCTCCTTTTCTTCAAACATGTTCAATAATTTACCTGCCTTTGTTTGATTTTACCAATATTAGTGCATTACAAGTGAGGCAGTTTACTTAAGTGAATTAAGTGGCCCAGTCCTTGGTATATTTTTCTGTATGTGACCATCAGGAAAAACAGTTTGGACACCCCTGCCTTACAGTATACAAAAGGCATCTTAGTGTCAAGTTTGCTTAGCTTACCAGAGGGATGTGACATTCCTCTGACTTATTGTGTCCTGTACAAAGTGGCAGCCCACAGTATCTCCTGTGTATTTGTTCTGCTCAACCATAGCTTCTAAACACTGTCTGTTTCTCTCTCTTTCCCTTCACCTTCATTGTTTTTGTTCTGTTATTCCACCCTATTTATCTTCGTGATCCATTCCTTTCACTGCCATAATCATTTGGTAAAACTTGAATAGTTCCCTGAATAGATCTCATTTGGGCTTTCATTGACCAACCTCTAAGTGTCAATGTAGCCATAAATGATTGTGGTGTTTGAGTTTGATAGATAGTCTGTTGCTGTGACTTGTAGTGTGTTTACATGTGCACTAGTATCCTGGAGGCCCCACGGTGGCGCAGTGGTTAGCACTCATGCCTTACAGCAAGAGTGCTCAGTGCCGGGGATTGCGAGTTCAAATCCCGGGTGGCCGGGCACTTCTGTATGGAGTTTGCAGGTTCTCCCCTTGGGTGCGTGAGTTTACTCCGGGTACTCCGGTTTCCTCCCACAGTCCAAAAACCTGCACATTAGGTGAATTGGCCACTCTAAATTGACCGTAG
>JAOWBC010000539.1:21847195-21863606 GCA_028566105.1 Hypoplectrus providencianus | reverse complement strand
ACACACACACACACACACACACACACACACACACACACACACACACACACACACACACACACACACACACACGCATTGAAACCAATATACTACGTTGTAATAATTTAAACCATAAGTGAAGTGTAATTGATTCTGGAAATGTCCACACATCATCATAATTTTCTTAATTTGTTTTTGTTTTTAGCAACATATCAATATAATTCTTATAATTAAGAATAAACATCTGAGCGAAAGTCTCCCTGTTCGCTGTGATTGGATGAAAGACGTTGAATGGCTCAGCCAATCAGAGGCGGAGGGGGGCGGGTAATGCCTTCGCCAACCTAAGAATCGCCTACCGGAAAGTAGGAGTAGAAATGCAGTCTGGCTGATAGCAACGATACACAGGATCTGTGTATAACCAGAGAAGCGAGATTAGTTGATAAACGATGTAAATGAAGTGTAAAACCGGCATTTTCTGTTATACAGTCTGTGACAGTGGCTCTCTATTAGCCTGTTTGGATTATCATTTACGTTATTATGTCGCACGGCTAACTGACGTAACGAGTTTCTGTTTAACTGATAATTTCCATCAATCATTTTTTTAATCCATTTGGGTCATGTATCCCTTATATAATATCATAATATTTTGATAATAGGTAACTTGTGTTGTGGCGGAATATGGGTCACTCAGAAAGCTATTGTGTTTGCAAGTGCTTTTACTCAACGTTTGCCCGCTATAATAGTCAGATTTTTTAAAGCTTATCCATAAATTCAGTATATCAATGCTAACTCCACTATTGTCAGTAAAGCCAAAGCATTTTGATATGATGTAAGTTAGGTTGTGGTGGAATATGGAAATAAAACAGTAAGTTATACAATATTGTGTTTCCAAGCTCGCGAACACTTTGTTAATGTAATGCTGTTACCTTGTCTATCTAAAGTTTTTAGCTAGAAGCCTACACTTTGTTAGCGTCTCAGCCCTTGGCTTCATATTGTGGTACTGATGGTTTTCTATTCAGTGGACAGAGTGTGAAGAATATCTATTTTACAAACGGCATGTCAGTTTACTTCCTGTCAAGTATACAGTAACATTATCAGATGTTACATTACAGATTTATATCATTAAGTAAGTATCTTCACTTTTCCCTAGATGTATATAGTATGGTTTCCTAAAATACTGAGGTTAGCCAGTCAGCTTCTAAAATGAAGAAAAGCACCATCAGGTTTAGGGGAAACGTGGGAAACACTATTACACATACACACTGGGTGTGTGTGAAAGTACACCCGGATTTGTGTTTTGTTTTTTTTTAGGGTATGCACAGGACTAACAATTTTTATTTATCTGAATAGGTGCAATCCTTGGGTCTTATGTCCAGTTCTTATAATACATAATGAGCTTAAGGAAGGAAGGAATTAAATTGTCCTTTTAAATTCCTGATTTATTTCCAGTTATTTGCCTTTTTAAACTTCATTTTTCAATAGATTGTTAAGATACATTACTATTTCATTAATTGTTGTTATTTCAGATGATGAATTTATTGACTGTTGATGTTTTGTAATCCCTTGTATATGGTACTATTTAAAATGAAGAAATATGCTATAAATCAGTCAATCTCTCTGTAGCCATGAAGTCCATGAGCAACATACTGAGCGGAGGAATTGACAGACCACATCTAGACTGCTCACATGCGCCATCTGACGGCTGTTGGCGTACACTGCATCCACTGATGATTAGTTTTCAATATCTTTACCTGCTGTGGTGCACCCTGTAGATGCATGTCAGTTTTCAGTCTGTAATGATAAAATATTTGGAATAATTAACTTTAATTTGAAGATCCAAAATGTCAAGGTTTCACATATAGAAACGATTGATAGATATTGAAAAATAATCAATAATAAGGAACCACAAACAAATATGTGGATAATTCCAATCATTCCAACATTGTGTACTACAAGTTTATTACATTTGTTTGATAACGTAACAGTGGTGAAGTGTTGTTGAATCACAGCAAGAGGGTTGCCAGACGCTTGTATTTGGGTTTGCATATTCTCTTCATGGGCATGAATGGTGTCTGTCTCTAATGTCAGACCTGTGATAGTATCACAACCTTTTCAGGGTGTAAATGGTACATGGACTGCACTTACATAGCACTTTTCTAGTCTTTGTGACCACCCAAAGCACTTTTACAAACATTTATTTATATTCACTGTCTTTTATACTTGAGTATGTAGCTGCTACAGGGGATTGCCCCAAACAAAGTTTCGTTGTATCTTGTTCTACAATGACAATAAAGCTTCTATTCTATTCTTCTAAACACTACAGATGGCGCCCATTTACCCTTTCACTCACACATTCATACTGGTTGCATGGCCATTGGGAACACATTCACATTGTTGTACACATTTTCAAACAACTTTGTTATTAAGCCTGGACAGAACTGATATACCAAATACTACCAGTAAATGTTGCTCTTAACCCAGCAGCTGCACATCTCTGTTATTCATAGTTGACCTTACAAATTATACCTAATTAACATGCTTGCACCTCCATCAGCCGACATTGTTCTTTGCCAGTGCTATCATACCATGAAGATCATACACCTTAAGTCATGTGTACCTAAGTGTGTCATCATCACCCATCATTACTACATTATTACTGAAATTTGTTCACAAGGTTTCACTTGGAATTTACAATCATACATGTCCAGCTTTTCAAATATTTTCCCTACATATCTCTTTTGTGACATGTTAAAAATATTTATCACTCTGATTAAAATCAATACTTGTGCATTTTGCGGTGAGCATCTCCTTCACAAAGTTTGGTGCTTTTAATCCCTGGCAGCAATCACATTTCCTTCTGCTGTTTTTGATTTAACATGTGTAAGTGGTACAATCTGTTCTGCATACTAGACTCATAACACAAGGCTCACCTTGGCTGGCATAATTGTCTCTCAGAATCTTCATACTTCTCATCCATTGTCCACTGATTTTCTTTTACTCGTGGCAAGTTTTTATCAAACAGAAATATAAGTAGTTCTGCATAGACTTGAGATCGGCATTTGGTTTACATATGTTGGCATGTTATTTTTTTGCAAGCAGTACATGTGCAGAACTGATCAGGAAGTGGAAGGATGCTGTGCCATTAACCCCCGGTTAGCACGTGATAGTCATTCTTCAAAATGAAAGTGACTTCCTCTTGGAGTGTGTTTTATTCCTAAATATTGAACAGGAAAATACAGTGTGCTCTGATAGCAACCTGTCAATCACAATGTAGCCGTGGCCTTAAACATAGCCAACTTTACTTTCCATTTTACTATTCTTTTTGTGACCATAAACTCATTAGGGGAATGTGAAATCATAGTTTTGTCGCCTAACTTATGAACATTGTTGGTGTCATCCACTGCTGGCCATTAGAAAGAATGCAGTTTTAAAGCACTTCTGCGATGACCTCGCTGTTAGGGCCCAGAGGTTGCTGTTGATTTTACCTCTAGGTGGCAGTTTTTGGCTGAGCAGCATCATGTAGCCAGACACTAGCGCAGTGGTTCTTAACCTTGTTTGAGGTACCAAACCTACGAGTTTCATATGCGCATTCACAGAACCCGTCTTTAGTGATAAATTTAAATATGATTTTTTTTCCAAATTCAAGGCAGAGGTAAGGCCCCACAGTGGTGAAGTGGTTAGCACTCGTGGCTAACAGCAAGAGTGCTTGGGGCCGGGGATTGCGAGTTCAAATCCTGGGATGGGCACCATTGTATGGAGTTTGCAGGTTCTCCCCGTGAGTGGTAGTTTGCTCCGGTTTCCTTCCACAGTCCAAAAACCTCCACATTAGGTGAATTGGCCACTCTAAATTGTCCATAGGTGTGAATGAGTGAGTGTGTATGATTGTCTGCCCTGCGATAGGCTGGCCACCTGTCCTGGATGTACCCCGCCTCTGGCCCCAAGCCGGCTGCGATAGGCACAGCCTCCCCGTGACCAAGGAATACCTGGAAGAATGAAAGACAGAGGTATATGTTTTTTACTGGTGCACAAAATGAACCGTGCATGAACATCACTTTGTTCAAAAAACAAAACTTCACAATATTCTTTAACTGTATATGATATTATATTGATGTCATTGCATTGATGCCATGCAGCTGCCCTTTTCCCAATTGTTCTCTAATTTTTTGGCCTATTGGGACACCTAAGCAGTGCATTAAGACAGAGGGACATTAAATGCAACAAGAGTCAACTCAGTAACTTTCCCTGAAGGACAGCAGTGACCAGTCAGCAACTACAGCCAACAAAAAACTGCTTGACACCACTAAGATTCAACTCTTTAGCCTTTTTTTGTGGCTTTCTTAACCATTATTTCCATTTAAGGACTGGCAAATAGTAGAGTGATGTGATCTTTAACCATGTGTTGATTGTCTAAATGCTAATGTCAGAACGCTCAGAATGATATATCAAGAGAATTTTAAAAATTTAATTAAAAAACACAATGGTTTAATTTAAAAATGTAATTTATGTCTTTTATCACAATAGTATAGTAGATCATAGAGTACTGTACTGATTTTGACCAAATGATCGCAGCCAAAAGGAAAGTCCCCAAAGTTTTAGAGAATAAGAAGTAGAATTTATCCCTTGATAATTGTGAATATCTGAACCAAATTTTGTGGCAAACTAACAGTGTCAGTGTGAACCAAAGTGGCAGCCCCACTTACACTGCCATTCCTTGAGCCATATTGTGAAATGGACTATGAAGCATATTTATTTACGCACCTTGTAACTCGTATGCATAAAAACAACCTGTGACACAAGACACCAGATTCAGAGGAACAAATAGGGAATATCATACTAAAAAGTAGTGTCTCTAAGTTTATGTCGAATTAGTCGTATGATTAGAACAATTCAGGGTAATGTAAATGTTGCATGTGTTTTTTTGTTTGTTTGTTTGTTTTTTTAAAGTAGGCTAAGTTGACCAATAAAATGAATGATGAATACAATGACTCAATAGATGCAATTACACACTTTGTAGTTATTCAGAATTTTATTTCATTCACACAGGAGTTAAGTTATTGCACCAGTACATGTGTCTTGGGAAAGTAAATCAGAGTTTGCATGAAAACATACTTTACAAAGTTTTTAAAATAATAGCTGAAAAGATCTAAAAAAAAAAAAAAAAGAAAGAAAGAAAAAAAAAAGACATAACTATGACAGAAATGGGGAAAAACTGTTTTATCATGTAACACTAAAATAAATTTTTGGGGCGATTCAAAAATCCTGTCTCAATTACGCACTGGAGCTTCCTTATCGTAACTCGGCACCTAGCACCTTTACTTTAGCCAACATTATAATTTAATATACTAGCCTCAGCCACTGTTGGTGAAGTTAACTTGTGTCAGAGGTCATAGCGATGGAAGATTACAATGTCTAAAGTAATATCCCTACTTGTTAATTCTGTAGCAGTATTTTTTCTGAACCTAGAAATAAACCATGACTGTCTAAGACCTCCGTGCTTAAGACAAAGTGCCTGTGAGCAGCTTCTGTCTGACTGCTAAAGCTGCTCACACAGACCAGACATGAGAATGCAGAACCCAAACAGAAAAAGAAGATTGTTTCCTCACAGTTTGGCATGAATACAGAGTGAGACATAGAGCCAGTGTTGCAGCATGCAAAAGACACTGAGAATATTAGATATAGATATCTGATTTCAGCGCCTTCAGCTATTTTTTTTTCCATTTCACATTAGGATGTTAAACAACACATCTTTCTGTGTATTGAAAACTCAGATCACATATGTATGTACCGTTATTTGCTTTACCCAGGCCACTTTAGCGATATACAACCTGACATATAAGAACGTTGGTATCTTGATGTGCTACACTTAACGTTAAAGGAAGCTTTGTGAAATGGTTACAGTGAATTCCAGATAGATGCTTGGGAACCCAGTCAAAGTTTGTACAGCCATTCCTTTAGGTCCAAACTCACAACCAAATATAATGAACAATAGTAATTGCTCTTGTAAAGAAATGTATAATTAACTATTTAATTCAGGGGTCCCCAAACTTTTTCCTGTGAGGGCCACATAACTTTTCCCTTCTCTGATGGGTCAGTTTGTAACAGAAAAAGTGTAACTTAACAGGGGTGCCTACACATAAACATTTGTTTTCCAGAAAGCCACACATAACCAAATATTAATAGCCCTTATAATTGTAATCCGTTCTCTTTGACAGGGGCTAGTCTAGGATTCACAAGGCCAGACTGAAAAAAAACAAAACAAAAAAAAAACATAATGCGTCTCTGGTATTGTTCAGGGGGCCGGGCCAAATGTGGAGGCCTTAGTTTGGGTACCACTTATTTATTATTTGGAAGGTTGGTGGTTGGATGCAGGGTAGGGAAGCCCTGGCCACCGTTATATGAATGGGTGAATGATGATCTATTGTGTAAAAGTGCTTTGCGTGGTCACTATGGCTAGAAAAACAGCTACACATGTCCATCTACCATTTCTCTAAATTCAGGTGAAAAACAATTAAGGGAAAATTGGAGGCATTAAACATTGTCTAAGTCCGCAAGTATTAGTTTATTATTAGTTTCTTTTTCTCATCTGCTGTAAAAGTCAAAGGACAGTGAATGCTGTATGCTGCACAGACCGTAAAGTCTTCTGAGGCTGGTTTGTGATTTTGTGAAGTCTTGTAACTTGACTACAATCTTTGTTGTAATGTGCCAACTGTCACTCAAAGTCAAAATAGGCTTTGGAAAAGAAATAGAATTGACTGGGAGTGGCCTTTAAGACCTAAAAATTAAGTTATATACTCTGCCATGATTTGTAGATTTTTTGTCAACAAATCTCATGTGCAGAGCCAAACTGAAACATTTTGATCCATCCTACAAATAATTCTTATGTGAAAGGGCTAGACCTCTGTGCTATGGAACTCCAGTGTTGTCCAAGAACGATTAAATCCCATCCATGAGCCAGAATGTTGCACTGAGTGACATGTTAGATTACATCATTACAATGAACACACACACTGAAATGTATTTCTTTTAAAAAATCATCATCATCATCAAACAGGCTTCCGGTCCTATCTATCTCAATACAGGAAAAAATTGTCATGGCAACTGCGTTAATAATCAGTCGTGATAGAAGCATAGGAAACCAACACATATCCAGAGCAATGTGTACATCAATATAGCTTTGAACGTGTTTGTTTGACCTGAGTTTTCTTCTCAGAACTTTAACTTGTATATATATATGCCGCTCACTCGGAAGGCTGTGTCGTTTGTGTGTTCAACCAGCCATAGGAAGGACTCTGGTCTTGCCTCAACCCAACTCTGAAGGAAGAATCCTACCAATGAAGAATCCTTGACTTTGGGATACAGCGTCTGACTTCAACTCACTGAAGTACTTAATTTTCATTCAACAAAAAACAAAGAAATGGAGATGCATTCATTGGCAATTGCATCACTTGTAGTGACTGAAATATAAACTATTATTTATAGACAGTACTTTATTGTCAATGTGTGCTACTGCTGATTTTAATATCAACCATTATTACATAAGGTAACCAAACTAAGAATGCACGTCCTTTCAAGGCACCTTGTTAAAGATTCTACTTCTTAATAACAGGAATAAACTGTAGGCAAAATCCCAATTATCCATCTATTTACTTTATTTGACTGTAGGGATAAAATTTTGTTCAGGTGACTAAGTTCACTTTTCTCAACACACAACCTTGTTGTTACTGAGTTTTATTGGAAATTCTGGACATGGGTGTGCAGTGTTTTGCTGACTGTTTCATTCAGGTTGTAGGCCCGTGGTGGACTGAAGGTCAACAATGTTATTTGTAAAATAGGTTAACAGTCACACCTGCTAATTGTCTGTAATGTGTTTTTTCCCCCCCAAAAATCAAGCCATTCATTTGTTTTCACTTCTCTAAAAACCACACACACCTGTCAGATCAAAGTGCACGCTGTAACACAATTGTACAGTTACAACTGCTTCCATTCAAAAAGTCCCCAGAAAATATTTAAATCTCAATAAAAAGATATTTTCTGATTTAGAACCAATTTGACCCTCCAATCACTGGGTTAGTTCAGTACAGAAATTCTACCTCACATAGTCAACAGCAACAAGAGAATTTAATAATTTTGATAAATGTGAGAATCTATTAAAATGCTTGCACTGGAAATAAGGATGACACTCCTGTAATCTGAGCCCTGCTGTAGGAGTTTCAGCTATGAGACCTTGCAGAACACTCTGTAGCATTTTAACCTGTGACTTCCTCTATGCATACTAAGTGAAAAGAATTGGCCAAGAGAAAAACGACACAATGCCCACATCATGCACACTAACCTGTGAAAGAATGGGTAGTAATTTACACAAATAGGTCTTAGATTTGACTGAAATCTTGTCTAAACAGTTCCACTTCCATAACAGCTGTCCACCACATAATCATCTTCATTCATTACCATACTAAGATTTCAAAGAGTTCCTCTAATGAAGAGGCAAAATAGATTTTTCTTATTTCAGTCTCATGCTGAGTCCATGTCCACACATGACACCTGTGGGTTTGAGTTTGTGTCCTTCTTTCGGGTTAATGTGCTGTATTGTAACCCTAACCCTAGACTGGCTAGGAAAGCCAGATGAAGAACAGGACTGGCAAAATCTGCTGCCAATGACGAAAAACCTCAAAACCTAATAGAATAACTTAGTATTTTGGAAAACTTTTGGGTAAGAAAATGTTAGTGTTGAAACCACATGTGTGCCATAGTTGTAGTTTTAGTTGTAGTTGTAGTTTTAGTTTAGTTGGGTTATTTTTTACATACTGGACTGGTTTAAAAGTAAAGGCAGCATCATTCTGGAGCCCCTGGTTCTCCAAAAGAGGACAAACCACAAAAAACTCTGTCCCCTAGGAATTAAGTTACATTTTTTGCACTTAAATGTGAGGACAACCTCACCGGTCCGAAAGACCTCTGTCACCACAAGACGCCTCACATGTTAAAAAACCCTGCAACTTCATTTCTCACTCACTTTTTTCCGGCTTCCACTTCATCCAGATCAAGATTTTCTGACTATCCCGCGTGTAGCTTATTTGGTAACACCCACACAGCAGCAAGCTTAAAGATTTGCACTCAGAATACAGTTAACTACTACAGCGAGTCAGCCCATAGACTAGGACACAAGGTCTCGGCTCACTTGGAAGACAGCAGGGACCAGTCTACAACCACACAGCTACTAACTCTTCAGCCCTTCTCTTGTGCCTTTCTTCTCAATCCTTCCTACTTTGGACACACATTTTTCAAGTATAATATATATTTTTTGTATGGTTATCACCATTTTTCTACGACCCATGTGGGGATTGGATAACTGAGATGGACGTCTTGCAGCTTCCTTGAGTGTGAATGACATCATCCGATATCAAATCTAAAACCTTTACTTACCTTAATGGAAGTTTTTAAAGAAAAAAACAAACAAATAATAATAAAAGATTAAAGCTAAAAAGATACTGAGATTAATTTATAAGCATTGGAGTGTTGGCAGGTATGTATTTTTAGACACAGCCATGCTTCATACCAAAAGGGTTATTTGCTACTACTGGTTCACATACAATACACACTATGATCTGGACTTTAAAGTGGGTCTGTCGACTAAATAGCATGCACATGTGAATAGGCCTCTCTGATTAAGCAAGGTATGCAGGTACCACAAAAGATTAGGTTAGCTTCAAAAGCTAATCCACAGGTGTCTGGTTCACTTTGAGTCACACTCAGAAACAAACTATTGAAATGAGTTGGTACCCTTTTTGCATGGTGGCATATGTCTCGTCTTCAGACCTACACATTTAGGATTAGATGTTCTGATGTTGTTGCTGATGTTCTACAATACTGATTTTTTTTTTTGTGTCAAATTAAAGGTTTTCAGATTAAGCATATGTGTATAACTGTTGCATCTGACAAATAATGCCCGGGGTATGGGTTTTATAGAGCAGTTTCTATTTTACATTTAAAAAAGCAATGGAAAAAACACAATAAAAAAAAACACACTAAAAACTGTTTCTGAAGACTGGTAGGGATGACAGCATGTACTGCCTGTATCCCAAATCGAGGTTCTAGCTTTGAGGTTAACCAGTGTCATGAATACAAATAACAGCTAAATTAAAACGGTAAAGAGGCAAAGAAATGTAAAGTCTTGACTCAGTATTTAATTGAGGGGAAACCTTGTGAGACGTTAATGCGTTTCTATATTGGAAATGATAAGAGTCAAATGGACCTTGGACACACTGTTGGGTCCGCTGTCCATTGTTCCTCTAATCATCACCCTGGGGTCAATTTCTGCTCAGTCGCAGTGAGGACAGGAGGAGTGGCAGAAGGTTGAGAGCAGGCCGATGCTCCTGCACCCCCAGGGCCACCAGAGCCCCTGCAAGGACAGAAGTAACTCTGGGCAGGACAGGGGGGTGATCCGGCATTACCTGCATTATAGACACAGAGGACAGTCATACAGCTCAAGCTCAACATTCTCAATATGATATACAAAACAGCAGTCCAGATAGTTACCTGGTCTACATTTATAACCCTGATTCAAAAGAAGCTGGGACACATTACAAAACTAATTTGAAAAACTAATTTAGACTGTATGCAAAACCAAAAAGCTAAAACATAATTTAGTTTCTGCAAATAATCTTGTTTAAAGGCTAAAACATAACCAAAGCCTTAACCTGACCCGCCTGCCTCCCACCCATTGGCGGGTTGGCAGGTGCGTAGATCATTTATCAATATCAGAAATCTGCTATCAGCTCAAACGGCTCAGTCAGGTATCAGTGTCAACAGTTTCAATTTAGTCAGTGGAATTCTATGTTGATGTTTATGCAGAAGGGTTTTATGTCGAGCATCAGCTGTGTGTGGCCTCTTTGTTCATGTTTCAAATGAATAAATGTCACAAGGGATAAGCAAATTATAACATTATTATTACATTTAAGACATCCCATTATTTTGGACTATGTTGTAAAAGTAAAAAAAAAAAAAAGGAAGCAAATATATAGCGAGAAGTTGTTCTTCCCGTGGGAATTTGGGATATTGAAAATAATTCAACTACAAGAAGTAAACAGTTGAATATAATTACCCTTATCTGATAACATCACTGTGTTTAGATTCAGTAAATCTTAGTTAAGCTATAACTTGTTTGAAAATGACATCTAGTCAATACACTTCTGTAAACAGGCACTCAACGCCATAATACAGTTAGCTCGATTACCTTTTCAACTTTATGACAGTTAATGAGTCCATCCTTTCCAATGTAGAAAGTAGAGAATGCATCATATGACCTATAAAAATACATTTGGATTGAATGAGATTTTTAATCAAAGTGACAAGATTCTGAGAATAGTTACTTATAATCCCATAACATTCTGGCTGAACTGTGGGTTACCTGTACAGATGTGATTTGTCTTTGCGATAGAAGCGCAGCAGAAGAGAGTAGAAGGGAAGGCCCCTGATTCGCCAGCGGGCCTTAATGGTCCCGTCCTCCATGTGCTTAGTGAGCTTCAGCACCTCCAGCCGAGCCTTGGCGTAGTAACAAAGACATAGGAGGCGCCACAAGGAGAGGGTAAGCTGGTACACCAAACGGCCTCTGCGCCAACACACAGCAGGAAGGGACTTTCACTTTCACAGAGTGCAGACTTATACACAGTATTTGGTTAGAGCATTAGCATATCCGTTATAATGTATCACCATGAACTGGCACTAAATGAGCATCATTACCTGGTTTTGGTATTCATGAGGCCGTTGATGAATTCCATATCATTTGAATACATGGTGTAATCATGGTTCTTCATAAAAAAACTTGGTAGCTGCAAAACAACAATGTTTTAAAACAACTTTAGTATTGGTAGCAAAATTACAAGAGACAGTTTCACCTTCAACATGTTTGAAGGAACTGGTTTCTGATCTGACAGAACATAAAAGCAAAATAACACAAGCCATGCATAGCTCATATCAACTCTTACCCATCTTTTATGTACCTCCCCCCAAAAAAAAACCTAACACCCATTTTCCACATTCCCAAATTACACCTACCATCTACAATGAAAAAATAATTAAAAGATAACACTCAATATTTTCTAAGAAAAAAAAAAGAATGTTTCCAGTAGACTTAGAAGCTGAATTGCTTGAGTCAACGATGTAGTCCTGATGTATGTATTATCAGAAATGGGTACACAAATTCCTTTCTTCTCAATCTGCTTTGTAGTGGTCACAGGTTTGATTTAAGGGAGTCAATGCAATTACAAATGATGAATTTGGAAAATTTCCAGATCAGATCCAAATCGAGCAGAGAATAAATCAGAGACCAATGAGGGTGTTAAGAAAAAAATGGATGTTTAAATTTGATGAAATGACAAATCTGGGGGGGGAGGAGGACATTTGGACAGGTCCAACCTAGTAAAAATTCTGTCCTTATAGAGATCTTAAATGCTCAGTATGCTACCGACATGGGGCCAAGTAGAGGTTTTGTTCAGCCCAAAGTGTTTTCAGAATTATATCAACATCTTAATTAAATTGGTGGCAACTGGGTTTTAAGGAAATGTGAATTTTAAGGGAAAGTTGTGCAGCTGTAGCGTGTGTCATACATATAGGCAGAGCTCTTATCACTGTTTAACCAGTCATTCACAGACACAACCAGCTGCATCGTCAAGGGCATTGGTCAAATACTTGCATGTGTTAAAGGAGGTTTTCACTCAAAGGCACACCAAAAAAGGCCAGGCCATATAGAAATACCAAATTTGAAAGATGTAGATAACAAACGACCCTACTGTCCCTACTCTTCATGTGTGTATGCCATCTTGCACTTAGAGTGGACCCTCGTTTATCGCGGGGATTACGTTCCAAAAAGAACCAGTGATAGGCGAAATCCCCAAGTAGTCAATTATTATACAGTACAGTATTATAGAACTAAACCAAAGATGAAAACCTGTTTTCAGGCCAAAGTTTTTGTTTAAGAAATAAAAATATAAACGTTTTCTTACAAATTCCTATGATTCACTGAGTGTCAATTAGAATGTTTATGATGTGTTTCCAGGGGGATCGATTTGAGTGAGACGCTCACCAGGTCGAGAGCAGGCTATCGTTATAAACTTTTGCTTATGCTTATCCTGACTCCGCTCCGCCGTAGCTTCTTTTTCTAAAGAAGCTGAACATAATGCGCGTTCATACACTGTAAAAAAGCATTAAAAAACTGCACTAAAAAAAAAAAATCAGCGAAACAGCAAAGCTGCGAAATATGAACCGCGATATAGCGAGCTTTCAATGTATATACATATCTAATGGCGAATTCGACAAACGTTCTTTTGCATAACAGCCCAATGTGATTTACATGAAAATGCTCAACATGACCATCACAGATTTAGGATAGTGAGATAATAACAGCAACATGGACAATGTCCACCCTATCCACTTAAACAGGTGAGCTGGCTGGAGCAGGGTCTGTAGTACTCTGTAGATAAGTCAGAAGTAAAATGAAGGCATGCTCTGAGTTTGACAGTACCCAAAGACATCCACACCATGAGGACTACTTCTCCAGGATACTAGGTCTGTTAATCTCCCCATAGTCCCTCAGATCAACAGTGACCAACCTTCTGGGTGCTCCTCGATAGGGAGGAAACTCGCATCAAACAGCAGGTTCCTGCGCTCAACTTTACCCAGACATACAAAATGTATTATACTATATACTATAAATAGATTTGTAATTCGTACTTCTGGGGTTCCTCTGGACATGTTAGGATATGGCTGTGGGGGAATATTTTAGTAGGAGTAGCTAAAATCAGTCTCATGTCCAATCCATCCAATTGAAGCCTTAGAACATGACCAAATATTGAGAGAAATGGTGCATAGACTATGGACTCATGTATAGTTGCATGTAAAGCAAAGGTTAGATTGTGACATTGCAAGGTTTTGTTGCCGTGTGCCAAAGATGCATTTGTTGTGATCCTCAAACCCTTCCTAAACCATTTCAGTGTGTCAGGGTGTATTACCCAGCTGAAAGAGGCCACTGTCATTAAGGAATTTCCATAATGGGGTGTACTTGCTCTGCAACAATGTTTAGGGAGTTGGTACATGTCAAAGTGACATCGACATGAATGGTTGGACAAAAGCAAGCAGAACATTGCCCAAAGCAACACACTGCCTCTGTCAGCTAGCATTCTTGACATAGTGCATTCTTGTGCCAGCTCTGTCGTGTGCAAGTGACACACGCACATGATAAAAAAACAAATGTGATACATCAGACCAGCTGCTTCCACTGCAGCATGGTCCAGTGCTCACTTGCCTATTCTAGGGGCTTCCTGTGGTGGACAGGGCACTCTGACCAGTCTGCAACTGCAATTCAATTTTTAGCTAGTGTCTGTGGGATTTAAAAACGACTAACATTCTACTTTCCCCAGACTTATTAATGAGCCTTGGGTGCCCATGACCATGTTGGTGGTTCACTTGCAGATACAATTTGGCCCTTGTCATAGTCGCCCAGATCCTTGGCCAATATCCTTGCTGATTTGTGTGGGGATTTCTATGAGGTGAAAGCATAACCAAGCTAAACAGAAATAGAAGAGTGATTTTATTTATTATTCTATAATAGAATAATAAATCAGTTCCTAAAGGGCAACCTCCTCATGGCACAATGCTTCATGGGTAGTGGTCATCTTGTCTATGGACCAATGATTACAATAATTCATTGTCAACAAAGGAAACGACCACACACCCAACACATCAACAGTCAGAAAAAAAGAATGACCAACAGTTGTACTGATCAGCTATCATGTAAAAGCTAATGGTGCTCAGTTAGCACACTGATAGGATGTTTGAATGCTGTAACAGTAGGCTACATCATCATTGGTCAGCCAACATTAGACAGAAACAAGCAAATCAATTATAAAATCAGCATTTTGACTCAATGGGCGTGATTTATTTATTTTTTTTTTTTCATGTTCAAAGAGTATTTCCTATCCGACATTTGATTCACTGAAGTACTCTGTGACTAAGACTCAACCGAAGCTTTAAATCTCTGCACTGCTCACTGCCCACACCTAGAGCTCCCAGCAGTCCCTGAACATAGCATCAGAGACCAATGGAGGCCAGTTTAAAGACAGATGATATTTGGATACTCTGCATAGTTTTTTGAGCTGCCATAACGACATCCTGATTGCTCTGTACTCATTGTTACATAATTCTGAATATTAAATTTAGTCCCCTTTAACCTACACACTGCTACTTTGAATAATGATGTGAGGCATTTAGTGCAGTTGCCATCCATGATAACAATAGTACACACCTAAAGCTTACAGTTCATCTTGTTTTACAATGCAACAAGTATAATAGGCCAATTCTTAGTAACTGTCTTAAACACAGTACTTTGTAACACCTTACCTGCAACACAGACAATAGAATATTAAATACCATAGCTTTGTTATGTGCAGTTCATTAAGCAGTATGCAGCAGCTTAATTGACTTGTGCAGACACGGTGTGCATTCTTACCTCAATTCTCAGTCTTTCATACATCATGGCCAGTTTCTCCTCATCTTCACTATCCCCTTCAGTATAGCCCCCGTTTGCTCTTTCGGCATGACAGAGTGAGATGGGAGGAAGCAGAGGAAGCTCCACAGAACTGTTGTCAAGTCCAGTAACATGTCTAGATTTTAGCCCAGTACCAGGTATCGGCTCTTTGCCTGGGCAATGGAAACAATAAAACTGAGAGCCGTACATAAATGGTGCAGGACACCTCTCTGCTTCAAACAGGCTTCTGAAACAACCATGTTCTCTCTTCAAAGCATCAACACTGTCTCTCTTAAAGCTGTCAACAATGATGTCATCTTCTCTGCTGCCGTCCACCGTGGTCAACGGGAAGGAAAACTCGGAGGACTTGTGAGCCTCTGGAGCGAGGAGCTCCCTTTTGTTAATGTCACCAAACAGAGGGATCTCCAGCAGGGTGTGGAGGCCGTCCGACTCACCCTGTCGCACCAGCACACACACGCTGAGAGAGTCCTCCCAGTCTTCCTCAAAGTAACCTCCTGTCTGGGGCTGGCTAGCATGGTGAAATGGGTGGGACAACACCGGCTGCTTAATGTTCTGATATCTCAAGCTGTTGGGGGGCACCAAGGCCCATGATGCACAGCTCAGGGGGCGTGTCTTACTGATGCATTGCCCATAGACTGCCTGAAAGAACAATGAAGACATGGTAAGACGTTATGTAACATTCATGTCCGTCATAACACTTATAACTTGTTGATGATAACATTTCTTTCACACATTTTAGGAAATATTATCAGTTATTATATAGTTAGAAAATAAATATAATTCTCATGTAGTACAAGTATAAATCATTGGGATAGTTTTGATTGATTGATTGATTGATTATTCAACTTTTAGTCTTTGTGCTTGGGCCTGTGGAAACTTTTAGCCTTGTTCCAT
>JAOWBC010000539.1:21813854-21842590 GCA_028566105.1 Hypoplectrus providencianus | reverse complement strand
TTCCTTTGAATTCCTTGCCTGAAAACCTTTTTGTCCTGACTACCTCAGCCATCATCGTCCTGGTATCCTTCTTAACGACGCTCATCTTCACCATGGGTTCTGGGAACTACTGGGTTGAGGTCTTAAACGGCTACGTGGGCTCTGTACCTCTGCTCATCATTGCATTATTTGAGATATTTGGAGTCGCATATGTCCATGGAATTAAAAAGTAACCCTTTCTTCTATCTTTCATACCCTGTAACACTGTAGTCCTATGACACCTGAGATATCGGTGCTTGTAATCATTTTCTCTGGTCTCTTTATACTCTGACAGTTTCAGTGAAGACATCTATTTCATGACTGGCAAGAGGCCGAACATTTTCTGGAAGGCGTGCTGGATGGTGATCAGTCCCTTCATGCTTCTGGTGGTGTTGGTTGCCTACGTGTTCGTCCAGGCACAGAAACACCCCACTTATCATGCATGGAACCCAGACTATGTAAGCGGATTGAGGATATCAACATTGAGTTGCTAAGATTTCAGTAGTATTGAATCCAGTATTTTATTGATTATTTCAATCAAGGAGTTACAAACCGGTTTGAAAAGTGATGCTAAGGCTGAAGTTCCTTTCACCTGCATTCTTCTGCATGACCAGCAGGGGGGAACTACATTGTTTGTAAAAAGAAATCTTAACTGTATGGAACTCAATGAGTCAATGACCCTTCTTCTCATGACCAAATGACTTTATGGTCTCAATCTCTAGTTTCGAGTCATCTCCAATACAGCGTGATGTTCATATTTTAATTTATGGCCCCATTTAGAGTTAAATAGAAAACCTGGCTATGCATTTGGGTTTGGGCTACTTTTTTACAAACAAGTCTTGGTTGCCTAAAATGTTTAGTGTGTTAAGTGCTGATATGAACTAAAAGAACCTGTAAGGAGTCAGCTGTTATTTTAAAGCACAGTCTTTTTGCTCACAAAGATAGCAGCTAGCTATCTAGCAGTAGCTTCTCGCTTTCCCCTCATTCAAATATTGTCACTTTCAAAAAGCAAAACAATACAGCAACCACCAAAATGGAAAGGTCAAGGCCACAAAACAGTAGTTCACAAACTACTGGGTGGTATCATGGTGACTACTTTTATTATTTTTATGTATTTGATACAATGCTCTTGTGCAAAACATCAATAAGTGACCATGTGAACCAGCTTTACTCAAATTATAAAAAGTAAAAGTTAGTTGTGCTTTTATGGGGTCTACAAGTTTTTCTTGGTTGCAAGCAGTTTGCTAAGATCATTGCGTTCCACCTCTAGCTTCATATCTACACTCAAATATGAAAAATGTAGTGTGTCATATTATTGAACAGCTCCACTTTGAGATGAAATAATTTTTAATAATGTATATAATATATTTAAAACTCATTTTTTTTGTTTTCTTCAGGAAAAATTCCCTGAAACTGAAACAAAGCCATATCCAGACTGGGTGTTTACCATAATCGTCCTGCTCTGTGTGGTGCCCGTGATTTCTATTCCTCTGGTGGCTCTCTACAAACTCATCTGCTGTGGAATCAAAAAGCCTTCTAATGGTGCTGAACTCAATCCCTACCACAATGATGGCTTTGAGGTTGAAACACTAGAACAGAAGAGCTACAAAAGTACATCATCCTGATCACCAACACTGGTCCTGTGGAATTCTCATGTTAATTTTCTGGACAGCTGACAAATAATCAGTCACGCTGAACTATTACAAAGACTTTCCTACTGATATTTTTTGTGTAAGTGCACCACCTGGATTTGACTTTTTATTGTTTGACTTATTGTGATGGCTGATTTCTATGACCTTATGAAGAAAAAGAAACTTCTTCCAAATGCTGTTTTGAATTCTTTGTGGAAAACTACTTTTCGTCTAGACGAGTTTGTGTCTTGAAGTGATTTTTAATTTAAACTTCTCTCAATCTCTCAAATAATGCATGTGACAGATAAACGTTGGCTAAAAGCACATTAACAGTAATGCATTTGATTACTCTACGGAGGACAACAAGCGGAGGAAATGACACATACAGTAAATAACAACAATACTGAAAGGCTGACCTCTGCTGCTCCAAGTGTGTTATTACATTTGACCAAACCCTGAAATCCACTTTTACTGCAAAAGCTATAGAATATTTTTTGCAGGAATATCATGATAAAATGTGACTGCATAGATAACATCACCTACATTCTGTCAGCTTATCCAAGAAAAATCACTGAACGACTAGACAAGAAACAGCCTTTACAAAGAAGAGGGTTTGTGGTTCTGGTCTGAAGCTGGAACGAGCATGCCTTATGGATATGGGCCTTCCTCTCCCATGTGGAGCTGAGGTCAGGCAGAGAGAGGGGGAAACACAGGCACATGACCTGCCCGTCATGTCCTCATTACGCATTGTGCCGCAAGACAGGGACACACACAGACATGCACAGTGTTTAGTTGTCCGTGTTGGACTAAAGTCCACATGGCGTCGACCTATATGTAGGTTACTCTGCAGCTGCACATATATGAATGAAAGTACATTCGTTAGAAAAGCTAAAAAAATTTATTGCTCACACTCCTCCCACCCTTGTCAGATTGCAGAAAAGTTGGGGAAAAGATGTTTAACATATTTTCTTTATACAATTTTCAACTGAATCAAAATATTTGGTACAATTAATATGGTGATATTTGTATTCTGCAGTTAAAGTAAATTTCCTGAACTGTTGAACTGGTCCAAGGCTTATCATAACAGGAGTTTTTTTTTCTTGGAATGAGGCTATGTAGATGATCCAGATCCAACAGAGATGGAAATGTTAGCACTGTCAACTTTTTCTTTTTCTGTCCGTACATTCCTTTAATGCATCAATCAGAAACAAGTACAATCCAGGCACTTATTTAAATTTTTGTTCTTATGGAGTGTTCCCTTGCTGCACAAACACAGGACAATAACTAGGGAGCAGGTCAACCCTCGCAAACCCTATTATCAAGATGTACCTTTGTTTTGGTATGTGCTCCAATGACTCATGTGACAAGCCTCATATCAGCCTTGGGAATGAAGCGAAAGGGTGAGACGATGGTGGCTTTGGAGGAGGGATCCCACCTGAGCCAGACTCCTCCACCCGACTGTGGGAGGTGTGACGTCTAAATGACAAAAATAGGCCATAAGTTTGTGCAACAGGTTTCATTAATTGCATAACTGTATTAAGATAAGCCTCCTATGATGCAAATGTCCCGGTATCCGAATTGTGCTCCTTAGGTCACTATCTCTGGAACAGCATCCCCAGGTTATCCATTAATCTTAGCACACTCAGATTTTCAACAAACTAGTAGGTTTAACCATTAAATCACACTGGATGCCCTCACCTCCTTCTCTGGTGACATGATCTCTTCATAAAAACCAATAAAATCTAGAACCTTAAAGCTGTCCCTGATAGGACATGAAAGGACGGCCCACAAAAGATTAAGGCAGTTTCTTCTTGTGTCAGAACTAGACTTGTCATTCGTTGAAGATGGGCAAAACAAAGGACTCTAGGTTGGAGGAGAGACCGAAATGGGACAACAAGGCTCAGTACCTGTTAACAAGTATTGGTTTTGCAGTGGGAGTTGGAAATGTTTGGCGTTTTCCTTACCTGTGTCAAATCTATGGAGGAGGTGAGATGCTATTATATGATGCTGTCATTAAAGCTTTTATAACCTGACTGAGACATTTCAGTGTGGCAGTATGCCTACTTAGCTTTGAGTGAAATTTCCCTTATTATTGCTTAAAAAAGGTAAAGAAAATGTTTACTTTTTGTCTTCAGGTGCATTCCTCATCCCCTACCTGATAGCGCTGGTGTTTGAGGGCCTCCCCCTGCTCTACCTGGAGCTGGCTATAGGACAGAGGATGCGCAAGGGCAGCATCGGTGTCTGGAAATCCATCTCACCGCTACTGGGTGGAGTCGGTTGGTGGCCTATCAATTGTTTTTGCTTTTGAACTTTGCAAACAAGCTGTGTTAATGGATACGGCAAAGATTTTTACAAGGGTGCAAGTTATTTTTCATTTAATTTCAGAAGTTCCACGGTCATAATCCGTGTCAGCTGAATGCAAAAATCCATTCCAGAAGAAAAGAAAATGACCCCATTGAAACCCTATAAAATATCAATTTAGGTACCATGACCATTATATTGTTTATCAAAAAATAATCATAGTAAAAGAGGAAATTAATATTAGTGTGCAATTTTGCATATATTTAGTTTTGCATATAAATTGATTCATGAGGTTCTTTACATAGAGTCTAGGGTCAAGTGTCATTAGTAGCATATATTAATGATTTAATTTGTCACATTCATCTTCAAAATGTTCTTTCATGTATATTTCCTGTGTGTAGGAATTGCCTCCATGTTTGTGTCATTCCTGGTAAGCATGTTCTACAATACTCTCCTGGCCTGGGTGCTCTGGTACTTCTGTCACTCTTTCCAAAACCCCCTGCCTTGGAGCCAGTGTCCACTTAATGACAACCTCACAGGTAACAACCAGTCATTCTGCTTTTGGTTTATTTTTTTTTGTGACACACTGATATTACTATCAATACAGTGACAAAATGATTACCTATAACATTATAGGTAAAACTCTAATATATCAAATTCAGTTTGAGAAAGATTATGTAAGATGTAAGCGGACAATTGACTCCCAGGCAAAACGTGCCTTTCAGTTCACGTTTAACAGGGAATGACTGGGTTTTATTGCTTTATGACAAGAAAGGATCCTTCCGTCTATAGAAAGAGCTTTGGCTGAGTGACAGATAGTTGAATCGATACAGGCAAAAAGCACAAGTTATTAATAGTAATATTACCAGGGCATTAATGATTCATTTTGAGGAATTTATAAAGGGAAAAATTTTGGGAAAAAATGCATGTACAAACCATGCATGATTACATTTTCTAAATAAACTGATAGAAATTTTAATGCTGAACTGAGTGTTTTAGGCTTGCAGAACTGTATAAGTCTCATGTTCTTGCTTGTCTAAATCTACACAGAATACAATGTGGAGTGTGTGAAGAGCACTCCTTCAAACTACTTTTGGTACCGTGAGACCCTGAACATCACAACTGACATTGAGACCAGTGGCTCCCCGCACTGGTGGATGGTCGTTTGTCTAGCCAGCGCCTGGTGTGTGGTCTACATCTGCTTCATCAGAGGCATCGAGTCCATGGGAAAGGCCAGTTTTACGTGCTGAAAATGACGTGATGTCCAATCTTAAAATCAGTACCATAAGAAGAACTTATTGAAGGCTATTCCATATGTTCTCATGTTTCAGGCAGTGTACGTCACAACCACATTTCCCTACCTGGTGCTGACTATTTTCCTGATTCGTGCCCTCACTCTGCCTGGAGCTACTGATGGACTGGTGTACCTCTTCACTCCTGATGTGAGGAAGTTAGCTTTGCTTTGTTGTGGGTCCTGGCGTCTGACCAATTGTTCCTTCTATTAATCCTGTGTTAACCCAATCAAGTTAATATTAGGTGATATACAAAGAGCGCCAAAGTCCGTTCATTGAAGCCCTGAAGGAATGTGTCATAGATCTAAAGCTAAATTAGACTTTGTCAGATTCAATGTTCTAATTCAGAGTCAACTTGCATAACTGCGTCCAGTAGTTTGGTGCAGAGTCTGCCTTGTTTTTAAGGCTACCCTGACCTTACTTAATAATCTACTGGTTAACAATTAAAAAACAACCCTGAATGGTGAGAATCTGAAATGATGGAACAGCAAAATGTTGGAGTTTGTCCTCTAGCTACTACAGGCGATACGAGATTTTATGTTGGACACAATGATCTGATACTGTTTTTGCACACCCAATAGTGGGAATTACTGAAGAATCCTCAGGTGTGGCTGGATGCCTCCACCCAGATCTTCTTCTCTCTCTCTGTGGCTTTTGGAGGTCTCATAGCATTTTCAAGCTATAATCCAGAGAGGTAAGGACTAAAAGCCTTCACTTCTTCAGCAAAAAAATGATTTGTGTGTGATTCTTTGTCTGTTCTGTATTTATCAGAAACAACTGTGAGATGGATGCTGTGCTAGTTGGAGTAATAAATAGTGCTACATCTCTCTATGCCTCCATCCCCATCTTCTCCATCCTGGGTTTTAAAGCAAAAACAGCTTTCAATTCCTGTATGAATGAGTATGTAAGCACACGCCTTCCAGGTCATTCTTAAGCTTATCTTTTTCTTGCCGAAACAAATTAAGTTGTTTTTTTTGTGTCCAATCTGCAGAAACATCTTGACCCTGACAAACTACTTTGAGATTTCAGACCAGAATATAACAGCAGAGAACTATGAAGACTGGTTGAGGTATCTTAATGTTACATTCCCAGCAGAGTTGGCCCAACAGGAACTGAGGCGCTGTGATCTGCAAACATTTCTTGACCAGGTAACTTTGAAAACACATTGAATCTTGCTCATCACATTCCTTTCTTCTGAGTCCCACTAATTTCATTCCTGTCCTGGTTGTTATCTGCTTTTGCCTGCCTTCTTTTCCCTTTCCACAAATTGTGAAGGTCAAACCTGTACAGACAATTCATGTTTACTCATTAGTGCCTCATTTTTATCTTCCTATCCCAGGCTGTATCAGGTACTGGCCTGGCCTTCATTGTGTTTAGCGAAGCAGTGATAGAGATGCCAGGATCGCAGATATGGGCTATCCTGTTCTTCGTTATGCTGTTCAGCTTGGGTCTCTCTTCCATGTTTGGTAACATAGAGGGAGTCCTCACACCCATCAACGACCTCAAACTAGTTCCAAAGTGGATGCCTAATGAACTTGCAACAGGTACCTAGAAATTAGTTTTAGGTAAAGTAAAAAGGATGCATGATTTCTTCTGTTGAATTCCTTGCCTGAAAACCTTTTCCTAACTACCTTAGCACTCATCTGCCTGGTATCCTTCTTAACGGCGCTCATCTTCACCATTGGTTCGGGGAACTACTGGTTTGAGGTCTTTAACAGCTACGTGGGCTCTGTACCTCTGCTCATTGTTGCACTACTTGAGATCATTGGAGTCATTTATGTTCGTGGAATGAAAACGTAACTTTCTCTCCGCTTATTTGATACTTTATCTTAGGAGATTCATCTGCAACTGAGATCCCAGTGTTAAGATTTTCTCTAATCCTTTATCTTCTGACAGTTTCAGTGAAGACATCTATTTCATGACTGGGAAGAAACCCAACATCTACTGGAAGGCGTGCTGGATGGTGATCAGTCCCTTAATGCTCCTGGTGGTGTTGGTTGCCTACGTGTTCGTCCAGGCACAGAAACATCCCACTTATCATGCATGGAACCCAGACTATGTAAGCAGGTCGAGGGCATTGACTTTGAGATGTGAAAGGCACAATGGGCAGGTCCACATTTTCAAAATTAAAAAAAGAGACACAGCAAAGTCCCTGTTGATCAAGACAAAAACCTTGCTCTAAAAGTTTGCCATATTAATTGTGTTGAAATCTCTGTAAAGAGTTGTACAAATGAATGCAATCCACTGTAGTAAGAGCAGTAACATATTCTCAGAACCATTCTGGTTTGTAGATATAGCCGGCAGCCAAAAAAATGTTTGAGTGCACTTGATGCGACCATAAATAGTTCATGTGGAGAGCAAAAAAGGTGAAATGCATATGCCACAATGCCATCTCACGGGCCTTTGCAAAGTGAGTTTAACTTGTTACTTTTGAAGCAATCCAATTATAAACATATGTCAACAACTCAAGGTGCTCATTAGTCATCAGTGACTGTAGTTGTTGTTGCAGCTGCTAAAATTATTAAATGCAGGTTCCAAGAGAGCACTGATGCACTCGTCTGTTCACTAAAAACAAAGGGTCACACAGTGAGCCCCAATCTGTCTGAAGTTAAATAATAGTCTAACAGGCTCTTTGTTTAATCCATACACACAATAATTAAAAAATTGTTTCATAGATATGACATCCTACAAATTACATTCTATATTTTTATTCTCTTTTTCTTTAGGAACTATTCCCCCAAACTGAAGAGAAACCATATCCAGACTGGGTGTTTGCCATAATAGTCCTGATTTGTGTGGTGCCCGTGGTTTCTATTCCTCTGGTGGCTCTCTACAAACTCATCTGCTGTGGAATCAAAAAGTCTTCTGCTCGCGCTGAACTTAATCCCTACAACAATGATGGCCTTGAGGTTGAAACACAGGAATAAAAGAACCAGGGAGTTTATAGAGTTAATAGAGTATCAATGTCACTACTTCTGTGGAGTTCTCATCTTAATCACGATGTATTTAAAAGCAAAAGGCTTTCCTTTGTATATTATCAAGTAATGTGCATGATGAAATAGCATTTAATCTGACAAATGATTTTAAAACTCACAGCCAGTTACAAAACATTTGCATGAGATATACAACTTCCTGCTGTCTTTTGACTTATTCATGTGATGACTGACAATATTTCTTTGACCTCATGTTTTCAAAAAATAGGCTTTGAAGTGATGCCAGGTCTTCTTGGTGGAAAACTACCACAAAGTGTAAATCAAAGTCCAGAGAGGCAAGCAGACGTGGGAAGAGGTGGGGTCTAGTGTCGTATCTGGCTGATTTTCAATTATCCTTCTTTATTGATCAGGTGGTTGTTGCTTTTTAGTGTATGTTTATGACTCGAGTTTATCACCTAAGTGCTCTGTATCAGATGACTAAGGCCTAGTTTTCCTCTATCATTCTCTAATACTCTCTGACACTGCGTAAGGTAACATACTTGTCACAGTGAACATCAAGTAAATCCAAAAAACTGATTTCAAACCTAGGGATAAGACTACAAAAAAGTGTTCTTGCTTGATTTTGACATAAAATGCATACAATTCTCAAAACCTACGTTTCCAAAGGACAATTCTGGGTTGTGTTAGCAGCTGTCATTGGAGCCTACTCATCTACATTTGGATGGCCAAGAAGTCGACTGGGATCCTGGGGTTTGTTGCTTGTCGAACCCTGGCCAGCCTCAGATCCCCCAAACGGCGCTCTAGACTGCGTTTCCCTGTCAAAACAGAGACATCAGATGAAGTGTTTTTTCTTTTTCCTCTTTTTTTCTTTCCTGCAGGTGATTAATTTAAACAAATTCAGTGAGGCTGTGTTCATTATGCTATGCAATGAAATTTCAGTTCACTTTCATTCCTGGGTGCTTGGGGTCACCGCTGCCTCCACCAACTGCACAAAGCTAACTTGCAGGGAGGGCACAGACTTTGAATTGCTGCCCCAATCAGTTCTCTCCATGGCAAATGGGTTCCATGGCCCTTGAAAAGCCTGCAGCAGCGAAGAGTACATGCTGCACAGCTTGCTTGTCGCAGACAACTTAACTGTGCAGTTGAGTACATAACTGTAGCCATGATACAGTTGCAAATTTAGGAAAGGGGCTGTGCGTAATATGCCTATGAATTATTCATATATCTTGCAGCGAAAGGAACAATCTTTCATTTTATCTATTCACCATCTTACAGTTCTAACATAACTCAATCCCTGGGTGACAGCTGTCACCATTTACTGCAAGGAATCTTTTTGACTCTGATACTGCATATATGTCATGTTCATTTTTAATAAAAATGTTTGTGGTCTGATTATAAACTGACTATCATTCTGAGCTAAAAAAAAAGACATACACACACAAGACATACATAGTGTTTCATCTTTCTGTATAGAATATGCTTTATAAACTTTATTACAGTCCTAAGTGAAAGTTTATATCAGGACAAAATTGCGTGACAACAATTTTCCTGTCTGTATATATGCATGTTCCCCGAAGGTACATACGTTTGTGCAGGTGTTGAATCAGGTACTTGTAGAGAGTACGGTGTTGTGACAGCACCAGCAAAAAAGAAAGACAGAAAAGCAGCTCCACTGCTTCATACTGCACAATGCCAGTATAGGTGTTACTGCCCAGAATCAGTCCTGGAGAAAGCGGAACAGATGGGAGAAATATGTAGTTTTGAACTGGATGTTGCTTAAAATATTAATTTTCATAAAGTATAAAGAGGAAATGTTGCCTCTGTTGCTTAGCCTGATGAGCCGATTGGTGTAATCAGCCATATCCCATATCATCTGGAGGAAGTAGACAGGGTTCTTGGCAACCGTCTGGCCAAAGGGCAAGCTCTGGGCACACACATGAAACCTAAAGAGAAAAACAGAGACGAGCCTTGCCCATTCAGGTATTTACATTCTGAGATCAAATATCGGACAATTAGCTCTCAGCTCAGTGCAGCTTATGTATTGATTATAACTCTTATTGTGCAGGTCAAAGTGAGAACAGTGGAGAAGGGAAGTGATTGGTGGATTCCCTCTCTTTACCTGCAAGCATGAAGCAACACCAGCTTGTAGATGTTCTTGTAGACGGCCTCAAGAGAATTGGTCTGAAAAGGAAAAGTTATCCATTACTATTTTCAGCCGGCTTTTGAAGCTGCAGACATGGAAAAGAAAAAGTGCAGAAATAGAAAAAAATGGAGGATTTCAACTTTATTAGTGCATCTCAATCTAGCAGCTGTTCTTAATTTTCGTACATGTAGTGATTATTAATGAGATATTTTTGTTTAAGGTTGTAAGGATTTCAGTGAAAGAGTTCTTTAAATGGAGGCAGTGTATTTCCCTGACCTTCAGGTCCAAGAATAAGGCATGGCCCTTGAGTCTGAGGATAGCCATCAGTTTCCTCCTCATTTGCTGTCCAGCTGAGTGGAATGAGCCCAAAGTAAGACTGAAGCGCAGTGACAGGCCTGCATAGCTGGGAGACATGGAGAGAGAGAAAAGCAACAATAGATTTTAGAACAGCCTTTACAGGGTCAACCACAAAAACTACAAGAGGCAGATGGAAATGTTGTTATAAACTGGACAAGACATGCAAGAATATTAATTCATCCAAGCTGAACTCGGACTTGTCACCAAGAAAGTTTACGGGCAGGTACAAAGTTCAGGAGAGGAGGGGTTTCACTTAGCTTCCAAGAAACCATAAAGACTGCAAAAATAACATTAACTTAGCATAAGCATAACCACAACTGACGGGACGCTTCACCTGGAATAATCTTTGGAGACGTCCAGTGAGTGTGTGTCCAGCAGCAGTCCACACCAGGGGAAGAGACAGTGAGGAGGCAGCACACGAATGCCTGCACATGAGTCCATGCTTCCCAACATCTGGAAGTTGACCACCACCTTCTGCGGGTTGACCACCAGACCATACTGTGGTACCCCAGCCAACAAGATCCTACACACAACAGTGTCATTACCAAACTGTAAACTAAATATTTAACATAAAAAACTGTTAAAGCTGTGCTCTCAATCTTATTCTTAGTTTATTGTTTCCCATTTTACACATCAGATTTGGATGGTTATTTTAGAAGAGAATAAACAAATCCTGCTATCTGCTGCTCGTTTCAAGAATTATTGGGGGGTTTTTAAATAGTAAAGTGAAGGAGATTTAAGTTTGGAGCAAGGCCATACAATCATTTCAAAAGAGATTCTATTTTCTAATTTCTTTAGAAACAGATTCCATTTACATATATTTATCTTTTCAGACAATGATCATAGCAACAGCACTATCAGACCCAGGTATAAAAACCCAGATGCAACTGTACCAGAAATAAGCATCTCCTTACACAAGCTTGGTTTCAGACTTTATGATCCTATTGATTCTTTTCAGGCTCTTCCTCTGGGTGGAGACAGAGCATCTGCAGTTATGGCCCTGATAAAATTGAAGAGTATAGGCTAGTTGAGCCATGATATATCTCTTAAAACTTGTTTTTATGCTTTTATATCTTTTATTGTTATTTTAATGTTACCTGTAACTTCTCAAATCGATATCCTAATCAATGATTATATATTATATCTTTGATTATATTTCAGTTGTGCTTCAGAAATAAGGATTGCTACATCTTACAGGTGTGTAGATGAAAGATGAGAGCTAAAAGAAACATTCTTAGAGATCTATTGAACCATAATATGTGTGGTAAAATCAATAAATGTCTTACTTGAGAAAGCTTTGTGCTTTGTGTAAGTCTGGGGTAATCAGAAGGAAGTCATCCACCAGTCTCATCAAACATCTACAGGACACAGAGAGAGGAAAATAACTGAGACAGTCATTTAAAAAAAAAAAAACAAGAACACAGAAAGACTGTCATCTGCTGGTGCACGTATGTTATTACATCTAGAGAAGTTGAGGTTCAGTGAAGCAGACTGGCATACCCTTTCTCTCCAGTTATGTCTTTGAACAGGACATTCTCCATGTGACCGTAGCAGAGGCAGCAGAGCAGACTGGACACCACTGATCCCTGAGGAATCCCTCGGCATTGACGATACATTCTGAAACAAAAACAGGCTGTAACTGAAAGGTGGCAAAGAAAGTGTGAATGTGTGCGATTGTGTTGCAGTATGATAACATAGACAAAATAACTGACAACAGCTCAAATGCATTTTTTTTTAAATATTGTTAGTACTTACTTCTTGCCAAACTGAACAACACTGCCAGTTAGCATTTCAGTGAAGAACTGCAACGCCTCCCTGCCAAGAAGATCTGAGCAGAAATACTGAAACAAGGAAAGGGATTTAAATGCACAGGTTTTCAAAAGGTATCAGCACCCTTTTCTCAAGAGAGAAGTCACTGTCACCTGCTCTGCAAGTATGGCGTGATGAACTTTTCCTTGTTTCTGCAGTGACGTCACAAACCCTTTCATGTTTGTGGATCCCATGTTGTCCTCTAGGAAATCTGCCTGTATTAACAATGTGAAAAATTCTCTAATCATTTCAAATGATTTTTTTTAAAAAGAGAACATTTCAAATGAACCATTTTTATCTAAACATAAACAATATGCACAAGATTAGGAAAAGAAGTAAATAGGAGACAAAAAAAACACAACCAAAACACAAGAGGAAACTGAATACATAATGTGTGTGTGTGTGATGGTACCTGTCTAACAAAGGACTTTTTCAGGCCTTCATGGGAATCGGCCCAGATCTTGGCATATCTGCGGATGGTAAAGAGTTCATCCTGGACAGGTGACAGTGCCTGGCCCACCACTTCAATGAGTTTGTCATGAGGCAGACTCTCATAGGCTCCACTAACATCCACCTTAAACACAGACAAAGACAAAAATAATTATTAAATGGAGGAGGGCAACAGCATATTAAAAAAGAGTGAATCATAGTATCAGTCTGAATAGTGCAAAATCTAGATTTTATCGCAGCCCTGTCACAGAAATATACGATTGTGACTACATAAAAAAACATTACTATCTTTTCATTAACAAACTGGGAGACCAAAACCAACCTTAACAAAGTAGAGGGGCTGTGGTGCGTCTTTCTGGGCTGGGGCTAGGGAACGCAACACCTTGTGAGTATCTGTCATCCCCCACACCGTGGAGCCCAGGAGGGATGGAGAGGTGTTCACACAGGCTCGCAGCATGTCCAGCAAGTCCCTGACACGCCCTCTGTAGACCTGCAGAGGGTAAAAAATGTCCTCACTGCACAAGCTCACAACACATAATAACACAAGACTCATAATCATTATCGGGAGCATTAAATGGTCTTAAATGTTTATCACAATTGTTTGTGGAACAATATATCATCCAATAAAATGGAAGACAGGTCTAATTATGTACCCTCGTTTTGGCATCCGCTCCAATGACTCGTGTGATAGGCCTCATGCCATCAGTCTTTGGAATGAAGCGAAGGCGGGAGATGACGGTGGATTTGGAGAGGGATGCCACCTGAGCTGGAGTCAACTCTTCCATCTGGCCCTTGGCGAGATGACCTCTAAACCACCATAATGTTTTGTGTTAGTTATGTGAGCTTTTGTGTCGGATGTTAGCATGCATATAAACTTTTGTAGGAGTGTGTATGTGTGTGTACCTGAAGGCTAATTCCTGCAGTTTTGCCCAGACGTCCTGTCTGTAGAACCTTAGTGCGTTCTTCTGGCTGAAACTTTCAGTGACATAGAAACAGGCTCGCACCAGGCCTGCAACATAGCCATCCAAAAGCCAAGCCAGGAACTGACCCAGGATTTGTGTCCGGTATGAGAGCTCGCTGGGTGGGATCCTGCCTGCATATTAAAGTGGATTGGTTAAGTCAGGTAAAATACATGCAGCAGAAGAAAATAAGTCAAAACCCTACAATGACCTTACCTGTTTTACTTATCTTCAGCCAATCACAGTCATTCACCTTCATCTTCCACATCAGTTCAGCCAGTGAGAGCCTATCAAGCTTGCCACTTCGCAGGAAGTCCCTGACCCTGAAGAAGAAATTAAGCCGGTTGTGGTCAGAGCCCCACAGCTCCTGAGGAATCACAGTGGAGAGGCACTCCCTGACAAACAAGTAGACCCTGTGAGGAGCAGAGTGTTGAGACAATAGAGAGCCTAATTCCCCTTGTTCTGCATCTTTCTCCTCCACCACAGGGCACATCCTTTGCAGTATCCTGTTATAGGGACAACTCCTGTGTCGACGCAACAGCCGATTGAAAAACGGGATTATGTTAAAAAAGCGACGAGGGAGTTTCTTTGGCTTCCTTTCCATGCCATGTAGATACGCAACTCCCTCAAAGAACACCATTCGTATCAAATCTTGCCCTTGTAGCCTTCTGCATCCATCAGCACTCTTCCTTTTCCTGTTGAGAAGAAAACCACGTATGCCTCTTCCTCCATACAGAAACCCCATTGTGCGGATAAAACATTGTGAGGGGGGCAAAGGGGGGAAAACGCCTGATTTCCAACTGGGTCCTCCCTCCAAGGGAATTATGGTTGTTTGCATTTCGACCGGCTGTTTTGAGCCAGTAGTGCCATTTTCCAAAGGCCTTTTAGGAAAAGTGGGCTCCACAGATATTGGCTGCCCTTCTTCAACTGTTTTATAGAAATCCTCCTGCAGTTCCTGTGTTGGCTCTTGCTGTTCCATCCGTCGCCTTTTTGCTAAACAAGTAATAATCTCCTCCTCATTCCTTTTATCAGTTTCCCTCTTTCTTTTCCTCTTCTTCACACTCGCACCCCTTCTGTTCCTCAACTTGCTATCAGTAGGATTCTCAGATTTGGCTCTGCTTTTCAAGTTTACTGCACCACGATTCCTTCCAGATCGATTCTTGTTATGTGTCCTGGAGCGAGGCTGGAGATAAAACCCAGTGGAGGCAGTAGACATAGACACCCTGTCATACACAGGAGCACCGCACACCTGGAAGACACATGAAGGAGGGACTGCCACATACACAGAGCAGCTCTCCAGCAGGTACCTTGTGATGTCTGTCCCAAGGCGCATTGTGACTTTCCTCCACAGGTCACTGCCATGGATGTAGGCAGCACTTTGAGTTATATCTCCTTGGAATTTGAAATGGTCAGCATCCCTCTCCTCCTGAGTCTGGGACAGAAAATTGTAGCCATATGCCAAAATGTTTCTTTTTCTTTTTCTTTTCAAACTATTAAGAACAAAGGCCAGCAGTTCAGGCAGAGTGCAGATCTGTGGAAAGTAGAAAATACATAATATAGGTCATACATCATAAGAGTGTCATCAGTAAATTGGTATTAATATTTTATTTTATTAAAAAAAAGACATTAATTTAAAGTTAAAGTTTAAAAGTACAACAAAGACACAGTAGTGAAAGCTATATCGACTGCTGCCATAGAATTCCTATTATGATATAATCCATTCCTCAATAAACTTAGCTAACTTTCTGACGTTAGTTCAAAGTTCATATTATAAATTATGAAAACTTTGCAGTTACAGTCACCTTTAATAAAATAAATGCTGAATTTCAAGTTAAAAAGTCCTGCCACAGCACGTCTTTCTTCCAAATCTAGGACTAAACTTAGACTAATAACAATTAGCAGGGCAGGTAGCGTTAGCTAGCATGAGAAAGTTGTTTATAACCGACGCCATGTTAGCTAACCGCTATGTGTCAACTCTAACATGCTAACTTTCCTGATTTCTTTGACTTAAGGGTAAAGTTACCTGGTTGCAGCTTGGCACTTGCTGTAGCTCCTTGTCAAAGCATACAAAAACACCCCGGACGAAGGATTTGAAGCGGGGTGTGTCTATCTGTTCAACCAAGACTGCTCCCTTTCCTTCTCTGAACACAATGCTGTTCGCAAACTCCTCCAGTGTCTGCATGTGCTTATACAGCGACCGGAGAATGTCCAGCGCTTGAGCCATATCAGTCGTTGACATACTGATAGTAGATTTAGCGTTATTATCCAGGACACGGTATACATTACTCAACTGTGGTGACTGAGCAAGCAAAACGTCGATGTTTTATTTGCGTTTCAAGAGCCCGCTCCAACATTAGCCAATGAGAAATAAATTTACTAAAACTGTCCAATCAGATAGCCCCATACTAGGGAGTCGAATTGACAATTGACCAATAGCTAACAAGAAAAGGCGTGTTGTGTTTTTTTTTTCGTGGTAAGGTGGAACTTGACAGTTCCACGTGCAGAAGAAAGGTATGAGCAAAAACAATAAAATAACTTTTCTCTTAACGGAACGCCCTCCAGTTCAAATACACGTAAATTCCATGAACAGCAAGTTCCAGGACCTTAAACGAATTTGAAATAAATTATCATATTTAAAGGAATTCATAGTCCAATCAGGATATTTTAAATGTTCTTAATTTATTATTTTATATATATATTGTTTAACTATATATTTATATATGTATTATTTGCACACTGGTCTACTTTGTATGAATCTGTTTCGCAGATTGTCTACTTCTAAAAGATGTAGTGTATACATTTGTTTAGACCATTAATAAATACTAGTTGACAAAATGAATGTGATATTTAAAAAAAAATGCGTTGTTGCATTACTGAAACGAGATGCATTGTGTACAGACCATAGATCTGTAGACCTTTATAAAAATCCATGGTATGTACATTGATAACAGAAAGAGTTGGGGGGGTTAAACTATACAATTAATGTTTGGAGTAAAAATATATATATATTAGTTACAAAGTAGGTATCAATCCTGGATAAGCTGATACTTGAAGCAAAGCAGCATCAAACGGCCCTCTGCTACCCTCTTCTGGCGAGCACGAACACGGCCGCTGCGCGCTGATTTGTTGGAGGACGGCCCTCCCGCTTGGACAGAGAGCGCGCGAATGCACCCACGTCTCTCACAATCGACTGCAGTTAGCTGCTAGCTTAGCGTCGTTCACAGTGAGCTTTAACAGTACCCGGGCTCTACTGGCACACAAGGGGAGGACCCGAGACAAGGCTTTTTGGCTCCGGATCTCATTTATCCTTAGGTCTCTACGGACTTAAGATATCTACAATGGCGGACAAGGAAGGTTAGTATTTTATTTTGCTCAGGTGTCATCTGACACATCTTAGCTAGCCACAGCTACCTGGTTAGCTTGGGTAGCAGCTAGCTGCCGTCAGTCATAACAAAAGCCGGGTGCATTTTTCATTGTGTGAACTGAAAACAACTCCGTTTAATTTCGAAGTTCTTGTTTTAACACCAATTTGCGTTGACTTCTACATGTCATTATTGTAAATTGTGTCGCAGCATGACACAGTTATAGTAATATACGTGTACGTATGTTAACCCTCGAAAGGGCAAAATCGCGATAGCCTGGTAAGCTAGCGGCGATGTGTTCCTAAGCGCATATTCCCGTATAGCTAACTGTACATCGCAAAAACCAATTAGGCCTTGAGTCATTTGTGTTGTCTGTAAATTCAGCATAAGTTAAACATCATTTGATCATGTGCATTAGCCTTATCAGAAATGCCTTGGTTATCGCGAAGATAAAACTTGCCGTTACCCTATCATTACCCCGACAGCCTCAGTCAATTAAAGCCATGTTTTCGATTTAACATTGTCCCGCAACAGTTTTGGTTAACATTTTACTTTTGTCTTAGCGGGAGCATTTGATGATGCGGTTGAGGAAAGGGTGATAAACGAGGAGTACAAGATCTGGAAGAAAAACACTCCCTTCCTGTACGACCTGGTTATGACCCATGCTTTAGAGTGGCCCAGCCTGACTGCTCAGTGGCTGCCTGATGTCTCCAGGTACGTATTTTAACACACACATGGACCAGTAGTAATCAGTTAAAACGTATAGTATACAGTATTTTAATAAATCTGAATTGTATTTTTACCTACCAGGCCAGAGGGGAAGGATTACAGTGTGCACCGACTGGTGTTGGGCACTCATACATCTGATGAGCAGAATCACCTGGTTATTGCCAGCGTTCAGCTACCCAACGATGATGCTCAATTTGAAGCTTCACATTATGACAGCGAAAAAGGAGGTGAGAGACTGGATACTATATTTGATATTAGATACAATATATATTATATTAGTTGCCATAAGACAAAAATGTATGCATGCTGAAATGCCTGTAAATATATTTCCTTCTGATCACCTGCAGAATTTGGAGGCTTTGGCTCAGTAAGTGGCAAGATTGAGATAGAAATCAAGATTAACCATGAAGGAGAGGTGAACCGTGCACGCTACATGCCCCAGAACCCCTGCATTATTGCCACCAAGACTCCCACTTCAGAAGTGCTGGTGTTTGACTACACCAAGCACCCTTCCAAGCCAGGTAAGACACTGCCAAAGGTGGGATTTGGTTTTAAAATAAGGAGAGCAATTTGTTAACCTCTGATTTATGTTGATGTTTTTTCGTAACACATCCTCATTGCAATGTGTATTTATTTATTTATCCACAGATGCTTCTGGAGAGTGCCACCCTGATCTGCGTCTCAGAGGCCATCAGAAAGAAGGCTACGGTCTGTCCTGGAATCCAAACCTGTCTGGCTCCCTTCTTAGTGCATCAGATGATCATGTAAGAGAAAAATCAAGTTTCATACTGTAAAATTATTGATTAAACAATCAGTCTTTGCAGGTCTGATTGTCAAGTATATTTCCATGATTTGGGAGTTTTAATTAAATCATCCAAATGGGATTTTATCTTGTTTTTTCTAAACTGTAGACAATTTGTCTGTGGGACATAAGTGCTGTGCCAAAGGAGGGGAAGATTGTAGAGGCAAAAACAATCTTCACTGGTCACACTGCAGTGGTGGAAGACGTCTCCTGGCACTTGCTCCACGAGTCACTCTTTGGATCTGTAGCAGATGACCAGAAGCTCATGATGTAAGAAACTAAATACTAAGCCATACTTGAAATGTTATGCGAGCTTCCATCCTCACAGTGCATGACTGTTTGTCATTGTTCACCACAGTTGGGACACTCGTTCAAACAACACTTCCAAACCCAGCCATGCAGTTGATGCCCACACAGCAGAGGTCAACTGTTTGTCATTCAATCCTTACAGCGAGTTCATCCTCGCCTCCGGCTCTGCAGACAAGGTATTGCCATTTTCAGCCATATCTCAGGTGTCAGTGATTAGTTGAATTTAAAGAATGCCCGTTTAGTCTGATATCAAGTTTGTGACACAACGCTGATTCTTTTGTTCTATGAGGTGTGTCTTATTATTCTGTTTCATTCACAGACTGTGGCTCTTTGGGATTTGAGAAACTTGAAACTGAAGCTGCATTCCTTTGAGTCACACAAAGATGAGATCTTCCAGGTAGGGTAGTTTTCACTCATGACTTTTTTATTTAAATCAGGATAACTGGACTGTGTGTGCATATCTGTTTAGTCAGTTGGTGCAATTTAGGTTTTAATCAAACTAGTCCACTGTCTTCCTGATAAAATCTCCAGAGTTACAGTGATATGTCTGCTATTCTATTCAAAGTGACCTAAATTGTGTTCTGTGACTGCCTGTTCAGGTTCAGTGGTCACCTCATAATGAGACCATATTGGCATCCAGCGGAACAGACCGTCGCCTCAATGTCTGGGACCTCAGGTAAACAACATAACAGTTTTCCCCCAAGTTTAGCTCTGTTGCATCCTTGCACTATTGTTTTTTTTCCCCATAGAAGATCACCTGACATGTCAGCCGGTGTCTTAATGTACACTGTCGTATATTTGTAGGGTAGCAGTCAAAGTTGACATTGTGGCGGCCTTTCACAAACAACTACACTGGTTTACCAGCCTATTGTTAACATGATGTCCCTTTCCTATTAATCATACTGTAACATTGTTACTAAATTTAACTTTTCTCACTCTTTTTTTTTTTTTTTTTTTTTTTTTTTAAAGTAAAATCGGAGAGGAGCAGTCACCCGAAGATGCAGAGGATGGCCCACCTGAGTTACTGGTGCGTGGAAGTTGACTTTCTCTTATTTGTGCTACCAACCTGCATCATAATAATGACAGTCTTGGCCTTTCTGTTATTTAACTAGTTTATTCATGGAGGCCACACAGCCAAGATCTCTGACTTCTCCTGGAACCCCAACGAGCCCTGGGTCATCTGCTCGGTGTCTGAAGACAACATTATGCAAGTCTGGCAAATGGTAAGACCCTGTGATAACATTTTATCAAAGGAAATTAGTGACTGGCTTGACAGAACATGGTTCTTTCTAAGAGGGATGTATTCTGTCCCAAAGATGATATAGAAGTTTATGAACGGCGACTCTGCTCTCAGCATCTCAAGTCCTTTGCAAAATTATAACTTCACTTGGTCGTACCTTTTTAAATAAGAAAATATGTCTTTTATTATTTCAATGTCCTGGCATAGATGTAACAAAAGTTAATAATTCATCTTTTTCTAGTTGTCCTGAATTAAACAATGCCCCTGACTCATAAATACACATTTACCATGTAGCAGTATGTGGTGTAATGGCTGACATACTGATTCCGTCTTTGTAGGCAGAGAACATCTACAACGATGAAGACCCAGAGGGTTCAACAGACCCTGAAGCCACAGCATAACTCCTTTGCCGACTCTGTGTCTGAACCTACAACCTCATCACAAACTGCCACCTCTGTACTTCCATGCAGCTACTTTTTCCCATCTTCCCTTCTCTACTTTACCGTGGGACTCTGTATGCTGCAAATTACTGTAAATACAAGAGTAATCATGTCATACCATTTTTGAATACTCACAATGAAGAACTTTAACTGAGTAAGTTATTTCCTGAAGAATCTCACTCATGTTTTTCGCACCACGTATAAAAAACATATATTTTTGTAATCGAATTGGCTCTCCCTCGGACACTGAAATGTTAGCAAATGCTTTTTAAATAATAAATGAAATGCTTTCCTAGAACCTAGATGGTGATCATACTGAAAGCCCACAACAGGTGGCACTAGATATAAGCCTGCTGTTGGACTGTGAACAGCTCCTATGCACATGTTGGAATGGTTGTAAAAAAAAAAAAAAAAAAAGAAGCAAAATGCAGGCCATTCTTTTGACAAGTTGCACAGAATATGACAGTTACTCTGGCTGTGATAGGTTATTTGCAGGCAAGCTTATGGTCCTCAAATTGTCTCATATTTTCTTTGCTTCAGTCTGGTCATCACCTAATTGTTCTGGAGTTTCACACCAGCTGCTTCCTCTCTTCTGTTGGATATTTCCATTTGTGCTCTCACCCTCCTTCACCCTACTCATACATTAACCTTTTAAATGTTGTCGTGATTGTAGATTAGTCGTTGAACTTTTTCTATGTTCAATATTTTGTAATTGTACATTGAGTGCATTCTTAATAAAATGTGTTTCATTGGTCTCTGGGTCCCCTTGGTCAACATTTTTCAGTATGAATATGTTAGCTGCATATTTTATGAATAGGATCAGCGACTTTCTAGCTTGGAAATATTTATACACTCTAATCCTTTGCAAGATCCGGTTATGATTCATGACACTTTGCTCAGACCTTTCTTATGTGTCAACTGGTGTGATGTCTGTGTGCTTTACTGTCTCCCGAACGTACTCTCACTCTATTACTCTGTCCCACTGTTTAGTTCTCTAGCCATGCTGCCCTTATAAGTACATGAACCTTCACGCAGGGACATTAACTCATCAGTCGCACTTGGAGTACAACGAACACAAAGCCTTTATTCATAACAAAAAACTTTCTACATGCTGCAGCCTAGTTCATCTTCACATGATGTTCTAAAAAAATATTTAGGTTTATTGTTTTAACAACAGCATTTTTTCAATGTGTGTAAAGTGCATCAATACAAATCTGATATTTACTATGTTGCAGATAAAAAATGATTTTTGTTTATCAAATCCTGACTCGGTTTTCCTTCATAGTTGAGAACATACAGTCATGTTTTCTCCTCATTGTCACTCTTGTTATGGTCCTCAATGGCAGCCCTGGAAGAGAATATTTTAATAATAATATATTTTAAGAGCTTTTCCCTAAAAGTTTGTAGTTGTCTTGAAGTATGATGCAACAAATCTTACCTGTATTGGAGCAGTTGTCTAGTTAGGCTGTCTCTCAGCTCTTCTATCTCTTTGGTTTTTCTCTTCTGAATCTTTAACTCTGTCTTCAGTTCTCGGCTACTGTCCTCCAGACAGTACACTGTCTCCTGTAAGAACACCATAGCTTTATTGCTTTGTGTATCAGATGACACAGCCTTTAGTCATTCACAGTCAAAGGCTTTCTTGCTAACCTTGTACTGCCCTATATCCTCTCGTCTCTGTATGTGAATCAGTTTAAGTTTCTCCTCCAAGCAGGCTCTCTGGAGATTCAGCTTCTGGATCTCCTCCTTAAGGGGTCTGATCTGGGCCCTCAGCTCCTGGGCCTGCTCTTTGGCTTTTAATAGTGCTCCGGCTGTTGCCTCCCTTCTCTTCAGTAACGTGAGCAAAATGGGTTCATACCTGGCGGAGACACAGAAATGTAGATATAAATGCAGAATGAGTAGGATTTGTTTTTGTGCTTTGTAAGAACCAGAAAGAATCAGAGTAATTCTCAGGAGCAAATAAAAACTGATGAAAACCTGATTCTTAGTCAAGCAAAACCAGTACTAAACCTGTCCTCCAGCGCTTTCAGCCCGTCCTGCAGATACTGCTGGATGTCCCCACAGGAGTTCCTCCTGCACTCGGTCAGACCCTCCTGGGTGCTGCCGGTCTTGCTGGCGCTCTGAGCATGAAGTGCTGCTTTTAGGTCTGACACCTGTTGCTGTTGAGCTGCTCTGAGCTGGGAGCCCTCCTCTGTCAGCTGGAGCACCAGCGCCTGCAGCTTCTCCTTGAAGAACGGGAGTAAACAGATATTTAGATCAAAGTGTAAATGTAATGCACTGAAAAATGATTCTTGAGTTTCTTACTTCTTCTCTCTTCAGTAGCTCAACCTCACGTCGCTGGCTGTTCAGAGCAGCCTGGTTGTGAGCACAATCCCTCGCCATGGCGAACAGCCTCCTCTTCAGCTTTCGGAGCTCCTCAAACATCCCCTGCCTCTCCAGGTTCACCTTCCACAGCCTCCTCTCCTCCTCTGCTCTCTCCTCCCTCAGACTCTGAATCTCTTTCTTCCTCTCATCTCTTCTTCCCTCTTCCTCTTTCTTCAGCGCCTTCATCAGCTCTGCCACCTTGCTATCAATTTGCTCTCCTGTCTCCTCTTCATCGCTCCCCTCTTTGTCCTCCCTGTCTTTATTCCCTCTCAACTCCAGCACCTCCATCAGCAGTTCCTTCCTCCTCTTCTGTAACCGCTGTACCTCCTCTATGCACTCCTCCATCTGAGACCCTATTGTGTCCAGTTCATTCATGCCAGATCCCAGATCTAAGGAGTCCATCTTGAGCTCCTGTTCCTGTTCAGCCGGTGGTTCAGTGTTGTCTTCTTCACTCTTTGTGTATGTGCTGTCATCAGTAGACATATGTCTTGTCCTTGTCGTCTCACAGTATATTGTATCATTTTCTGTTCTAACTAATGGCACAGATTGCGCTGAAAAATTCAGATCAAGACCCCCTTGGTCTTGGCATTCCAGGGTTTCCATTGAGAAGCTGCTCATGTTGTCACAGCTGAGCACTGGATTCTTCTGGCTTCCATTTGTCATTGAACTGACTGTTTCCTCATTTCTGCTTTCCCTGGAAACTTTATCTCCCTCTGCATGTTGACCATCCCAGCTTTCTAACTGCATTGACTGGGTCTCCAACTTCACCGCTCTCTCTTGCTGAACAGGGACCAGTGTTGTACCCCTAAAAAGATGAGGATTCGAACTGATGTGTACATATTCTTGGCTTGACTCTGTAGCCCAGCCTTGAGGCTCAAAGTCCATCCCGGACTCCTCCATACAGTTCTCCAGCATGGCCAGCATCCCCAACAGCTGACCCTCGTATTCCACCATAGTTTCACTCAACTTGTTTCCCGCTGAAGTGAGGGGCATTTCATTTTCACGAAAAGCTTCTCTGGTTACTCCACACCTGTTAATGATGGTGCCTAAGCCTTGGGACTGGCCTTGTGCTGGATGGTCTGATCCAGCTCCATCCATGTGCGTGTCCATGTATCCTGTAGAAAGATATCCTTGGGGGGAATTACTTGTTTCTCCATAGCTCTCCATTGCGACTTCCTGTTTTCTGTGGCTATGAGCTGATTCAGTCAGGCTTGTTTCATTGTAACTTGCTGAGAAGTGAGAGCCAAAAGGGATACCGGTGAGCTCCTCACAACTTTTCAGTAAGTCATCCATCTCTTGTAAGTATGGCTTCATTAAAGATGACTCATTCCGCTGTGTATTCGCGAAGGTAAGTCCAGATTGTGCCATGTTGCACTCTCTTTGTTCCATGAGGGTTCGGTCCAGATCTGCATCCTCTTCTTTGATGAAGAGAGGCGCGAACCCAGTTGATGAAATGTTATCGTCTTCCATCGTTTTAGCCTAATTCTTGTAGCGTCTTCCGAAGTAGAAGTCTCCTTGACTAGTGCCTCATCCCCTTAACAAAAGCACATAGATACGTTAGACAGCCGAGCTAATGCATATTAAACATGATAGCTGTGGTTGCTTGCAGTCATGTTGCATGTCAGTGGTACCAGACGTAGCCTGCACTGATGACATGCCAACAGAGGAGTCGGGTTAATATTTTGGCTGGACGTCTGATGTCATTTGCAGATGCAGACATGTAGAAAGGGCCAAGAGGACAGTTTAGCTAGCAGCAGCTGTCCTGCAAGGCCAGGGGCCCCAGGGACCAACTGACACACACCTCAGACAAGCCTACTCACGCATTCACTTAAACACTGCCTATAAACACATACAAACAGCTTTGGTCACAAGCTTCAACAAGTGGCATTACACAGATTACATGAGGAACAGATTATCATAACATGCCATCGTGCCGATGGATGGGCATTTGCACTCTCCACTGGTGAATAATGGGGCTGTAATTTCACCCTTTGAGGTGTTTGCCAAGTCTGGCCTGAGACTCCTCAAGAGTAAATTGATCAAATTGACCCAAAACTGTCATAATCAAAGATTAGCAACGTAGAAAGGGCATGGAGGACAAATGTGACATTTATTTGATAGCTGCAGTTTCCTGGTCCAAAACTGCCACAACCAAAATTCAAGAAGCAGCTCTAGTTTTGTGGGGGGGTTTTCTTTTTTCAAAAAAAAGGTCACATCATAAAAATTATATTGAGTTCTTAAAATCTGGAGCACTGGAGAGTGGTGTGCTATGCATGGCTGACTAAAGCCCTGGGTAAGACTGTCACAGTCACCAGCTGTCTTGCTGCAGGACAGGCATGGGCACAAGTCACATTCCTCCCCACCCAGAGACAGCATTGGCCTATATTTGCTGAGCATTATTAGCAATATTTTTTCTTCTCATATAAAACATAAGAAATGTATTTCTGCCACATGTCTGATTGTATTATTCAAAGCATCATAAATGTTTCCTGTTTTGACTTTCTTCCTTTAATATTTGAGGAACATCAGTTCAAATCTTCACACGTTAACTTGAAATATAATTGTACTTACTTTTGTGTGGAGGCCTGTTTCTTCTGCCTTCATGTGTTGTCCTCAGGATGAAAAAAAGGAGTTGAGGTTCAAGAGACAAAGCGGAGAATGAGCGGGAGCAGTGTGTGGATATGAACTTAGAGCGGAGGGGGGGTAAAGACCCAGCCCCCTCTCCCTCTCAGTCAGTGTGCTGCTATGTGTGACCATGACTACCTCAGCTCTGTTTAGGTTTATTAATAAACACTGGGCTGGCAGAAAGAGGAGCCACGGCCGGCTGTTTCAGCTCGAGAGACATAAAGGATTTGCCAAAATGGACCTCTAAGAAGTGTATTAAACACCTGGTAGCTTATATGTAGTTTTAAACCATTTTGATTAATTTTAGATTTGTTATGTTGAGATATAAAAGGAGCCCACAACAACTCCTCAAAGCTTGACATTCATTTATGATTAGAAAACTTCAAACCAACCCCGATAAAGGGGATTAAACTGCACATAATGGAATAACTTACTTCAAAATAAAAGTTTGGGAAGATCCCAACTTTTGCATGGGCAAAACAATAGGCATCTTCTAGTTTTTCCCATAATGTGCCAGGTTGACTGATGGAGTTACAGCTGGATGCTTTTATTATGGCTGTTGAGAGGTGAGTGTTTGCGGAGGGTTTATGGTGTGTGTGTTGATGATGAAAGAGAACATGGCTCCAGGATTCCACCCATGCCTCCTCATTATCGAGTCTTAAAAGTCTTTAAATAGCACCCCTCACTTTTCGGGCCACTTCCCACGGGAGGATTGGCTTTCGCCTAAACTTGTGACCCCAACAATGGACCACAGGTGTTTCTGTAGCCTGAGGAGAGGGCAATGAGGATGAGAGCGGGCTGTCAACGACATGAAAAGATGTGACAGATGTAGAAGAAAGGGAACATCCAACAGGGAGAAAGGGGGAGATGATGGAGAGGCTGAAACTCCCAAAACAGATTGCTGTAAGTTAATTACAGGATATCATTCACTTGACATGCCCTATATGGGTTATATTTATTTTATGTTATTTTTTATCTTTTTGCCTTACTTTTTACCCTTAATAACATACTATATTTGAATGTTTCTCATGTTACAGTCGGACACCACTAGATGGCCACACAGTTCACAGTTCGACTCCTCATCTCCCAATTCAACCCAGTGTTTCTGTAGGATTTTATATGAATACAGCAATGTAATAGTTATGATAAAACTACGAATCCAGAATTAGAGCAAGAATGTCACTAGGTTTATCTGGTTTTTAGCAAGGTTAGATGGAAATAATAAAATAAGGTTACCATAATGTGGTTGATGGTTTATCCTGTTATTTTCTGTGTCACTGTAGGTCAATTCCTGCTTTACAAAACTGTGAAAAGACAATTATATACACATATTTTTGACTATTTGTGCTACAAAATGCACAAAGCAATCAAATATTAAAAGACTGCAAGTCCCACTTTGCAGTATAACATGGCCCTCTGACTAAATATCTTTGCTGTCAACAACCAATAAAATAACGATGGCCATTCCTTTGAGATTCTGATTCACTGTTTCCAAGAAAGATTACATCTCTAGTCCTCAAGAAAATGTGTAATGTTTATCTAATTCCCCCTTGTTGACCACTGTGACGCAATGTTTTGGCAAGTCTAGGCTTTAGGAGAGAGATGGTCCTTTACATGAAGTTATGTTTACAGATTTACTGTTTCCACACGCTGTTGAGCCCTGTTGTGCTCATGCACACCCACGCAGCTCTTGGGGTGTCCAGAGAGACTTAGTGACTCTCCCTCATTTGCCTGCCATAAAAAGCATCATCTTTTCAGTTTCTTTTCCAAAGCTTCATTCGTAGAGGATGGCGAGATCATCAGTGCGTGGGTGGGTGGAGAGTAGGACAAGGGGGAAACCAAATATTTAGGGGGGCGTTGTGGTTGAGGACTGAATGTCCCACTGAGATAGACCATATGCTGGACATTTGGACTGGTCTGTAACTGTCTGCTCCAATCTGCAGGACTGTCCAAACTCAGCAGAACATCCTGTCAGGGTGTCCTCCTCTTCCTCCTGTTTCTCATCTCCTTCCATCACTTATTCTGTCTCACAGAGAGTAGAAAGACATCACTGTCCAGATTAAGCTCTATTCTTGGTTAGTTTCCATTGGTATATTTTGGAAATACAAAACATACAAGGTTTCTTACATTATGTTCAAAGTTCAACACTTTTGCGTGTCATTTACTTCTGGTTGCAAGAATTTCATGACTCACAATTGGACTCTAGAGGAGGACCACCAATGCAGAAAACTGTGCAATGTATTATACACTCAGATCTGTTCTGGGACCATCACTTCTGCGTCAGCTGGTGTACACATTACCTGCCTCTTCATAGTGTATTTCTTATTCAACACAAAATGTGTGTTTTGTCTATTGTTTGCTCTAAACATGTTTTTCCAAGAATAGTTTGTGGAAAAAAAAAACCTTGGTTTCATCTGAGAGCGTCCCTTATGTGTGGTTCCATTGACTGCTTTATGCAGTTTTGGTGGTCTCACCACATTAAGCCTTAAGGGATCTAAGATTTTTTCCTTGTGTGATTTTGAAAGAAAGTAAGGTTAAGACATTTCTGCTAAGTAGAGACATTAAAAAATAGAACAGAGCACATGGGAAATAGCAAGTGTGTTTTTTTTATTATTATTTCTTAGATAAATTATTTAATTTAGAAGCCAAACCAGCAGTCACTGGTTTTTGTATATTTTTGATTAAAAAAGTAGATAAACATAATACATGGCCTACAATTTGATCCATGGCCCTGCATGAACAGCCAAAACAGTATAGCAACCAAGGTCTTTGTCTGCATCACAGATGCATTGATCTTGCGTCAGGTATTTAATAGAATAGCAATACTATATAAAAACCTTAAAGGAAGGTCAGAAACAGAATGTATCAATATGCAAATAATCCATTCATACTCAGGGTCGGTTTTAGGGGGTGGCATGGGGGGGCATTTGCCACCCCGGGTATATATTTTGCCTCCCCAGTTTGGCATCTGAATA
>JAOWBC010000539.1:21782030-21792601 GCA_028566105.1 Hypoplectrus providencianus | reverse complement strand
TGTGGTGCAGTACAGGCATGAGCTGGGGAGCTAGTGCAAAGGAGGTGGTGCTGTGTTATGGATATGCCTTTTGTGTACTTATGATTTTATATGGAGAGCAACATATGCTACAGTTTTTATTTCTCTAACCATTAATCAAAAGGTATTTTGTATAAACAACGTAATTGCCAGCTCTGGCCAGCGTGGGTGGGCTGACAGAACGGCGTTGCAGTTCTCTACAGCACAGATAAGCTTTGCCAGACACTAGCCCTGGTAGCAAGCAGCAGCTGTAAGGACCATACGCCAGTGTGGGTGGGTGTGCGTGGCTGCCACATCACAAAACGCAGTCAGGGTGTGTAGATTCACAAACTATAATGCAGATTACAGACCCAGCAAAGTAATTGAAGAGCAAACATCTCATTACACAGAGAACATTGTATACAGCCTGAGCTCTATTACAGGCCACAACTCAGGGCTACTTTAATACACTTTGACAAGATGAAGGCGGCGAGTGGAGGGCAAAGAAAGGCATGCAGCAGAGGGGGAGGAGTGTGAAAGTTTAATGCAGCCCCACAATGTTCCCTGTAGACATCATTCAGCGCTCACGCACACTTTGATGAGCGAGGTAATTTTACCTGGGTAAGCAGATACCTGCAGCCCTCATCCATCACTGTAGACCTAAAGCCATGGCGCTGAGGTAAACGTCTCCCAGGCAACAGCATTGTGAAGCAGCAATACTGCATGGCTGCAAAAAGGGTTCGCGTTGGAGTGAAGCATTAATTGCCATCCAGGTCTTGTTTAGTGATGATATAGGAGTTGCATGCATGCACGTGTTGCAGCATAGTGAAGAGCGGATGGAGATAACAGAAAAACAGGGAACACAATAAGAATTGAGGTCACAACCCCCCACTGTTCATACGCCTGTGTTAATCTGATTTAATTTCTCATGATACGGCCCATCCATATTAAACATGTCTTAAGAGAATCATACACACACGCTTCCAGTGTAAATCCATGGAGACCCTTCACATGTACATTTATCGGGGTTTCTAAAATTACTTGTTGTGATCAACATCCACAGCTCTTCTCCAGAGGTTTTGTTTATGAAATAAGAGCTAATGGGTTGTTTTATAGGACAGGGAGTGTGTTTGATGTGGCGGGGAAGCAGCTGGAAGACATCAGCGTGGGATTGAGGGAGTGGGAGTGTGTATACACGGGAATATACAACTGATTTACCCATAAGACAGCGTGTGTGGCTCCTGTTATGTAACTTGATGTAATAGATACACCTGTTGAACGCTGTTTACCTGATCCAGCTGCGCCTTCTCTCTTTCTGACTTTTTTTTTCACCAAAGAGAAGAATAGAGCAGACGATGACAAAGCAGCTGAGGAATTCAGTCTGTCTTCAGGAAAGTTGACATCTGAGACCATATATGTTCTGCTGGCTTGGGTGAAACATGTTGGAACGCTGACCAGTCTTACTTTATCTTATCTCTAATTTGTTTGTTTCTGGTCTAAGTTGCAATGCCACACTTTGATTTATCATCTGACTGGCCTTTTGTGGCCTCACAAGCTTTTAGTCACATATTTATATTTAGCAGGCTGCAGATGAACTCCCATAGAACTGTTTACACCAATAAGAAACAACAGCAGTAATTTGAGTCTGCAGATATACATGTGAATGTAATCGCCTGCAGACAATGAAGGTAATAGCTGCGGGCATTCCAACAATTAATCCCTCTGTCAGTATTCTAGGAGTTTTTCTTTTTACACCTGCATCATCTCTGATCTAAAACAAGGATTATGGGAAGATCCAAAACAGTTCAGTAATCTGAAAAACACTCCTTGTGAAGTACACTGGATAATTGTATGGTGAAAGTTAATGGTTTAGATTTTTAGAAGAACTTAAAAAAAAATCGTGTTTTAATACCTCAATTTATTGATTTCGGTCCAAATTACTTTAGGATGACATCCCCTACCATCCTTGCTCTTTTGACTAACCAGGACAGAGGACTCATTAAGAGACATTAAGAGCTGCTCGGACTTTGTGCCTTTTTCCAGAATTCAGCAGACAATATCCTCAAAGAACACTTTATATTTTGCAAGTTTATACCTTGAACACACATGTATTCCCAAACAGCAGCGATAGCCATGACTTCCCTTGTCTTTAAATAGTGCGGTTTGAAGTTCGGCATTTGGGCTGTTGCCATGTTTCTTTTGCAGCCAGAGCAGCCATATTTTGACATGAGGGTTTTTGTAGTCATTAGCCATTTTTTGCTAGCTAGCTGGGTTTGCAAACGCCTTCCCTAACTCATGTTAACTTTTATATTAGGGTAGCCATGCCATAAAGTATATCCTGCTTTTCTGTCTATTTCACATAAAATGGGATCACATTTAAAGAATAAACATCATGCTGTAATAAATATGACACGAAGCTAGTGTTTGAGACTAAAACCCACAAGGAAAATGTTAACTAATCAGCTAAATCAAATGAGAAGTAGGGTCATTTTCTCATAGATCTCTATACAATCACAATTTTTTTTTTTTTTTTTTTACAACAAAAGCAGTCGCCCCCTGCTGGCCATTAAAAAGAAAGCTAGTTTAAGGAACATCCCATTGGTTTCACTTTACAAACTTATGTCCACATCATATAAAGCCTACTGTTAGATAGTTTCAAGTGCTTTGCATCAAAGTCCCTGTATACCCTGAGGGTTTTTATTGTGATAGCAGTGCCTTGCCACAAGATGGGAGTGCTGGGCTTACATCAGATTCATCGGCTGTAGAAATCAAACTGTAAAGAATATTACTAAGGAGAGTAGATGGCATCAGCGCTATATAGGTCAATCTACAATGACTGCCAGTCCCTTATATGGCAACTTTTTGCCAGTAAATATCCTTTTCAGGCCACTAGTCCTCCGGGTGCACGCTCGTCAATAAAAGTACACAGAAGCATATGAAAAGGTATTTATTCTTTATTCCTGTCTTGAGGCCTTGGCTGTGGTCACCCTGACAACCACCTTCCCTGACGACTCTTCCCTGACAACGGCATTCCTCTACACAAATGTCCTTTAATGTACGCCTGCGTACGTGCACACGTCCATACACACAGACTGAGTCGCTGCGCTACCCTTTGAGTTCCCCGCAGCTGTCAAATCCTAAAATCTCTCCTGACAATGACACACACTTTGATCACTCTCATATTTAAATGTAACTGGGGCATGTTTGGCACGACGTGTTGCAGCTCATAGGTGAAGGCAGGGTGCTCAGCATCCAGCACACACACTCACACACTGTCGAGTGCAGTCATAGCTTTATGACAGTTGAGATAGTGAGCTCGGAGTACTCTACCAGCACAAATGTACTGGGTGTGGTTCTGATGGGGCTGCATTAAGAGGCAGCGTCTCTCTGTGAGCATTTTATTGCAGATCATTTTACAGTGGCAAGCTCCAGTGATATCACGCTCTTTCATTTCTCTCTCCCTCTGATGCTGATACATTTATACACATAGCATTTCTTATTCATATTTGGATTTTCCAAGTAGCTCCTCCTGCTCCTCAGACCCCAAATTCATCTCTGTGCTAGAAAAAGCTCAGTGCTCAGTAGTCCCACACTTCTGCCCTTCCTCACCACCCCCCCAGTCAGTAAATCTGCTTTTTATTGGAGGCTTTTTATCTTCCAGCAGTTCTCTACACACAAGAGGGGTGGGGGTTGGAAGGATGGGAAGAAACGTGATCAGGGTGACCATGATGAGGAGTGTGTGGTTTCACTTCCCTGCTCGTCTTCATCACACTCTTCTCCTCATCCTCCATTTTGTTTCTATAAGAAATCCCAGTTTCAAATGACATGAGCGGCGTGCTACATGCTCATGGTGTTCAAGTCATTTCTCTTCGTTCATATGTCCCTCTGACCTCATTCTGGATGATTGCTATTGATCCACTAGCTCAGGGAGCAGAGTCACTGCCATTTATCCTGCTCTTCCAGTACATGCTTCAGCACAGCTCACCTTCACTCTTCTTGGCTTTGCCATAAAAGTTGTGAGCAGTAGTAACCTGGTATTTGGCACTTTTTGGGGGAGAAATGCAGCACAAACACTCCATTTGTAAATAACCAAGTTATTAAAAAATTTGTATACACTTGACCTAGATTTTTAAAAATGGCAGCCTGCAAAGCGACACTATACACTAAGGCATACCACTGACTGCAATGGGTGTGGTTTAGGATCCCATTGCAGCACAGAAACAAGCAGGAATAGTTGATAATGACTATTTCTTGGCAGCAGCAGGGAATTTGACAGTTACATAGCAGTACAGTTTAGGATTATAAAGCAGGGGAGTCGGCAGGAGCTGGATGTGGGAAATAGGAGCACCAGAACAGGGTACACGGAGGCAAAAATCATAGTCAGGGGCAGAGGGGTTTACAAGCTAATCAACAAACGAGGAGAGTCATAGATGGGCAGGGTCAGCAACAGGAAATCAGTCTAAATAAAGCCGAGGGAAGTTCAGCATGGAAGGCACAGAACAGACTGACAGGGAACGTCTGTGGGACAGGAGTCTTTATAGTGGTTTGATTGGAGCTGTGAAGCACCTGAGGGAACAGGTGAGTGGAGTTGGGCTGATGAAGTAGGAGTGGCTGGCAGGTAAAATGATGAAGAGAAACACTGATGAAGAGAGGACTTCCTGTTTGGTGCCAAATGATGATGAAATTATGGAGATTGTTGTGTTGATGATGGTGACACAGCATTTTCAAGTGGCGCCAATATGTCCATCAGCTGAGAATACCACCTGGTACTAAAACTGAGCTGAGTTTATGGATCCAAACCATGCAGGGGAAATGAGGCATTGATTAAGTCATGACATCATTGTTGTTGGACATCCCCTACAAAGTCATTTTTTGTATTAGAGCCCGTTCAATTTTTTCAGCTTCATGGACTTTGTGGGAGATGGGAGGGAAGTCGAATAGCTGGCTCAGTGTTGACCTAGTCTATTTGCTTCTTCGTGTTTCCTGAATATTGCCTCACATTATGTGTTCTGTCTATTAAATTTTAAATTAAGCATTCTACTTCTGTGAAATTCCTCATCATCCCTGTTTCTGTAACTCACCCATCTGGCTCGGCACCTGTATTTCCTCTAAGCATAGCAGGAATGTTCTCATCTCATAACAAGCTTTGATCTGTTGGACCGGTTGACTGGCATGTATCCTGCTCTTTCTAGTTTTTAGCTGTGTCTATGTCAGTGTGTGTTGTGAGGAATTTCAAAAGGTGCCAGACAGGGGAGCTATACCTGTGAAGATCATTTGAATTATTGAGCATGGCTCTGCTGTTTTTAGTTTCCACCCTATACCGTGTTACTCATCCCAACATAAATCATATCTGTTCGATCAGCAGCTTTCCGTGTGTGTGTGTGTGTGTGTGTGAGAGACTGTCATAGAGGAATCTATGTTTTCTCCTTCACTACATCGTGTTGACAGGATCTGTCAGCTGTGCTCATAATGGTTTGAAAAAAGACAATAGATAACTGTTCGCTAAAAGAGGAATTAATGGAGATAAGAGTTGAAGAGTTGCATTATCCGTGATAGAAATATAAATCATTTAATGATTATATATTTGTGTGTTTGCGTTTTCACCCCTCTCCATGCTCAGCTGTGTGAATGCTCCACTCGGGAGCTCAGCGATCACAGAGGCAGAGTGGGAGGGGCACTTACACACACACTCAACGCACACACACACACACTTGGTAGTGAGCTTGTCAGTATTGGATGCTTCCGTTGCTTCAGCAGCTGGATGTACGGGACTGGAAGTGTGTCAGATCGCACAATAGGACTGATTTGAGTGAATGTTGCACGCTGGATCTGTGTGTGTTAGCATTCAAGCTGCTTGTTTCATAGGAATGGTGTCAGTGGGTCTTAAGCACACATTCACAATACCGTGGTGTGTGTATGTGTGTGTGTGTCAGCCGGACTGAATCAGCAGGAATTGCTTAACCAAAGGGATTCAGGAGCACGTTATTGACTTTGACTGGTGTGTTTTCATGCTGGAGACCAAGGGGCTGCGGGGTCTCAACTAAAGGAATACAGATGTAATGTCACAGGACGACAAAATGAAAGACCCCCTTTAGGGGTGCACGGACTGCCCCGAAATGGGGAACACCGTCCAGAAAAAGAAGAAGATCCAGTCAGAGGAAAACTTCTCTGCACCACCGTCCCCTGGCTCCAACCAGGAAAAACCTAAAGGCTTCTGGCTGTTTGGACATCGAGACAAACTGAGAACAGGTAGGAGGATTAAGAATCAGCCTCCACGTACGATCAGAGACAATGTTGGAATGTCCTTGGAGGGCTGACTGTCGGCAAAGTATTTAGATTTGTAATATCACACTTGTTACCTTTTCCCAAGGAGGTTCTGTTCTCAGTTCAGTTTGTGTGTTTGACTGTCAGCAAGACTTCACTAAAACTACCCACCCATTTTCACGAAACTTGGTGGAATTCTGCAGCATTGGCTAGTGGAAGAACCCATTACGTTTTTAAGAAGATCCAAATCATGAGGGGTTACATGAATTATCATTTACTTTCACTGACATTGTTGGATAGGATGCTTGACTTTGGCAGAAGTGCTCTTCCACTTTTTTGTATGAGTGTTTGAGAAAAGCTGAGAATACTCTCGTCTGGCTGTGTGTATACCTGAAGGTGTGTGGTCATGTGAAATAGTTCCTACAGTAAGCTTTTTTGATGCAGAGTGACAATATTCCCATGCTGACTTCACCTTAGTCAGCTTCAGGGCTCCCTGCTTATTGCACAAGTGTGCAGAAGAGGGTTGTGTGTGGGCAAATGTGTGTGTTTTTTTCTCTGTTTGTTCCGGTGATTTGTTTCTCCTGCTGACATATGAGTGGTAACAGAGGATTTAATTGAAAGCAGATTCTGAATTTGCCTTTTCTGTGTGGGTCCAAAACCTGAATGCACATAAACGCCACAGTGTGTGAGTGTGTTCTTGATCCTGTGCCTTGGAGGGGGTATTATTTTATGATTCTGGGGGTTGTTATTGCCAGACCAGTATACCTGCAGCGGGAAACAGAGCTTAGTCTGTCCCACGCTGATCATTGTCTCTGTTAACAGACCCTGAAGCAACAAAAACTACCAGACAAACAGGTTTAACTCAAGCTCGCACTGACACACAGATTGTCAGATAATGCTCCACCACTGAGATTTGTCTTTCGCAAAGCTGCTGTTGACATTTTCTGTTTCTCAAGTGTTGCTCTCTGTTTCTTGTTTTCTTTTTCAATCAGGTCTATTTTTAGTCTACCTGTGTTTGTCATCTCTCTTCCGTCTCTTATCGGTCATCATTGACAAATCCGAGCAATTAAAGTTTCTGGACATGGAGTTTGTTGTTCTAGTTCTAGCTGAAGCTGCAATAATCCACATTTTTATCATAGTTGCATTTATTTTTAACATAACATATTATTAACAAAGTTTTCGACCGCTAAGTGTAATGTCAAGGTCACTCGTTGTGATGAGTCTACAGAAAACTTGAAGGGCCCCAGGAGAGCGGCCTATCTCACGATGTTAGCAAAAGTGAAAAATAATTGGTTATTTACATCAGCTTCAAAATTGAATAGGTTGCTTTTTGGTCTATCCTACCCCCCTTTCCAAGCTTAGTGAAAATTGAACAAGCAGCATTTTTCACAATCATGCTGGAGTTGGTATCAACCAAAAGATGCTTAAAGTTGAAAAGGCAGTTTGAAATGATCCTTTTTCAGATTCTACTGCTATTTTGCTTTTATGAACAAACCCGAGCTGCACACATTTAAACCTGCAGAAAATATTTTCCTCGCTTTCATTTTGTGAATCTGTTGTTTGGGGGGTTCATTACCTTTGGCAAAAACCATCACCTGGTTCACTGTTAGACTCTGAGGAAATTGACTGAACCTTTCTGTTGGTTCTCACTAATTCTGCAGCCTATCACAGCTCCAGGTCGCCTCTTCTGTCATGGTTATATGGCCATTAGTTGGAGTTGTATTACAATATAACTAAATACGTCTATCTGCTTATGTCATCAGATGAAATATGACCCACATTAGCTGGCACCAAACAGCAAAACAATCTGAATAAGACTAATCCATTCTCATCAGACTTCCATTTTCCTTGTGTATTGCAGTACGACTTTTAGAAAAAAAACAACATATATAACCAGTTTCACATTGTTGCCTTTATCTTTTTAAATTTAGAAAGAAACAGCTCAGTTTGGTCTTCAGCAAAACTGTTTGACCTCAGTGAACCCTGAGTGTTAAAGGTATTTAGAAACATGAGCTGTCACAAAAACAAGACTGGGCGGTAAAGTCTCTCATCAAAACATCATGATGGCGTTTGTGATTATGAAAATGATGGATTATGCTCATTCTGGGTAATGAATATGTGTGTGTATACAGACACATCTTGAGATCATTTTCTGTCAGGGTGGTCGATGTGCACGTGGGCGTGGCGTGTCATTGTCTGTTCTCCTGTATTCACCGCCTCATTCATGGAGAGTTTATTCAGAAACTTGGGGTGTGAATGCATTCCTTCATTCCAGCTGATTTCTTTACGCATGAGCACCCAACCAGCACACAAACACACGATTCCTTGCAGGTTCTGAGGTGATTGCAGCTGCCTGAAGCCAGATTGAGCAAGAGAATAAAGGAAGACATGTTTATATGAATCTGAATTGATCCAATGCTCTTTAAAGTTGTGACGTTTTTATATATAGTACCTATAGTAAACCATGGCTAATGGATTAAGGCCACAGTAAACGCCATGCTCTCTCTATGCTGCAGTAACGCAGCGTCTGGGTGCAGCAGGCTGATGAAACATGCAGGGGATGAAGTCAATGACTACATACTCGCTATGTGCTCCCGAAATCTGTGACATGTCTGTGCTTTTGGACATGTTCCAGACCTGACACCCTGCCTGCGTCCTTCACAACACCTGAGAGGTTGCTTATGTTGGGGAACACAACACTTAGCAGACTGGGAAGCGACTGGATGTCACACATTGAATGCTCCGTTGTTTCTGTATTTTTGGTCAAGGTCATCCATCAGAGTATTTCTCTCTCCTTGTTCTGTTAAAGGGGGAAGTTGTTGTTAACAGCAGTGTGAGCTCAGGTGAACCTGAGGACCGGTCTTAATTGCCAAGATTAATAGTGGAGCAGTGGAGCTCCTTTATGAAAAGACAGACAGAGAAGCCGGGAAGAAGAGTTGCTGCAACTTAGCATTATTATCTTTCTTAATTAAACCATAACTAAGTCAATTTACTCAAGTACTGTACTTGAGTAAATTGAAGTACTGTACTTGAGTAATTGTGGGGTATGTTTGTAATACTTAAGTGTTTCCACTTCATGTAACTTTATATTTCTACTTCACTGTATTCTGATGAAAAAAAAAAGAAATTTATTGCAAGATTTAGTTACTTTTCAGGTCAAGATTAATCATCAAAAACTGATGTTTATTTTCCAAAGGATAACAGAGGCAGTTGAAATCAATGGAATAAATCCAAGAAAGCAAAGAAGATAAAAAAAAAAAAAACAAGGTTAACTGAAGAAGTCCAACGCAACAGTCTCTGAAGAACACAGGAGGGAATCCAAACAAGAGAGCATAAACTAGATCCAGGAGTCGTATGAGCAGGTTTCATGACATATAGGAAAGCAGTCTGTGTTGGAGTGTTTCCTCTCTCCATAGATGAGAACAGACAGAGAGTGGAGAGTGACTGGGGCTTATGTAGGCAGAGGGGGATTGGACACAGGTGATGACTTGATTAGTAAACAGGTGAGTTGGATTGGGAGATTGCAGAGTGAGGAGTGGGCGTGGCCGTTGGGGAGTCTGGTGTGTTTGGAGTGTGAGATGAGGGTGTGGCTGGTGATGGGCCTGGTATATACTTTTAACTAGTAAAATTACTAAATTACTACTAATTACTGCTTAAAAGTAAAATTATTCTATCTTTACAAAAATTTAAATGCCACCTACATAAATTCATCAGGATGAAATGATATACAGATCCACTCTGCATAAATTTACATATTTTTTTGATACTACAGTTTGAGTGTAGTTTGATTCTTTTGTATCTTTACTTAAGTGAGTTTTGAATGCATTTCTTTTCTGTGTCATATTAATATTCTGTTAATTATTAATTATGTCAGCTCAAGTGATTTCAAAATAACTGTAACTGTGTAACTAACTGTGACTACTAATAGGTAACTATTTGCTTAAGGACTAATTCTATGAACTTTCTTTGACCTGGCTCAACCACACTTTCAGCTCATCACTGTTTGTTTGCACACTGATGGTAAAAACACACAACATGGTGTGCAGAGTTGAGATGTTGCCAGCTGGGCCTCACAAAGATGCCCATTCATCTGTGGATGTGAGTGCTAGGACAGTGGATAAGATTAGCTCACTGTGAGCTCACTTTGCTGCATCCACAGGTGGCCGGTGACGCAGAGGGAGCCATACACACACACACACACGCACACACACACACACACACACACACACAAGCTATCTTTGCCCTGTCAGCCTTTCATTTTTGAGCTCTTTTGAGGTTTCACCAACTCGTGGTGCAGCTGATGGAACTCC
>JAOWBC010000539.1:21742216-21753790 GCA_028566105.1 Hypoplectrus providencianus | reverse complement strand
TGTGTGTGTGTGTGTGTGTGTGTGTGTGTGTGTGTGTGTGTGTGTGTGTGTGTGTGTATCCCCCTGCAGTCCACAGACACTCTGCGTCCGGAGCAGGATATCAGCTCCAAGGACGGAGGTGGCTCTCCGGAGTCAAGATCCACCACCGGGAGTACTGATACTACAGTAACTTCTGCTGTGTCGACCAGGCCTGTGCTCACCCGCCAGGGTAAACAGCAAAATGCACAGCTGTGTGTGTGTGGTGTGTGTTTAAAGCAAGACTCTGAAAGGAAGCATCCATATCTCGATCATGTCAGGGAAATAGGAGTTAATCATAGTGCTTGTGTTTGTGAAAGCAGTTTGAGCTTTGTTCCCTCGGTTTAAGTGTGTAGTTATTTAGCATGCACGTCTCAATCCCAGCTGCTTGGTGCCTTCGCAGTTTTGGTGTGAAATCAAAGGAAAAACAACTTGACACACATACACAGTCACACAACTGAAGCTTTTTTTTACTCCATTACTCAAAAGTTCTAAGCATATGAAGACAGCACTGCAGCTGCCTGTGCATATCACAGCTGAAAGGCAAAATGTGCTCTGTGTGTGTGTGTGTGTGCGCACAAAAAAATTGTGATTGATATTCTAGTCCGTAATTCAGACAGCCTTTTTTGATCCTCTGGAAAGTCAGCTCCCCGATATACGTTACTGAGTTTCAATGCATTATAGGTTATGGCTCATATTAATTCACTTATTCCTTCTCCTGTACCATTATATCTTCTCATAGCAAAAACTAGAAGGGCACCTGGAGTACCTAGACCGCTGTGAAGGCTAAACCCTATTTCACCATATTAACAAAGGTGAAAAAATACGATGAGAATCAGCCTCATGGTCTTGATCTTACTCATGTTTTTTGGTTCTTCTTTGGCCCCTGCTGTAGCTTTCTACTCATGTCAACAAAGTTAGAGGTTTTTCAGTATTCATGCTGACAAAGAAATAAAACTAAAAATCTAACCTTTGCAGTGGTGATACCTTCCTCAAATGTGGTTACGGTTAAAAGGTTTTCTCCATCCCTCAGGTTCTACATTCAAGCCTCTGAATCCAGTGAAAAGACTTGATAAGAGCAAAAAGAGGAGCAGGAGGACCACCATCATGGGTATTCCCAATCAGGTCCAAAAAGAGCTCGGTATGTCCAAGCTATTATACAGACATCATGTGTCCATGGTGGTAAAGTGGTTATTAACAGTGAACTGTCCTCTTGCCAGCATTGCACAGAAGCTCCACCTTCCAGCAGCTTGTTTCTACCCCAAACCATGATGGAAGGCTCAGTTACAGCCAATCAGGTGTTGTAATCATTCCTACAGTGGATGGAGGGACTCCAGTTGCAAATAAGGAAGGGGCCAGGGTGCACCTTTCAGAGCTGGAGGTAAAGGTTTCTTCACAATGGTTTTTATACAGTTTACAGGTTTTGTGCTTTTTTGATCACTTAAGGATTGTCCCCTCTTCTCTTGAAAGCAGGCCTCCAGGGATGAACTGTTGCTGAGGAAGCACATCCAGGACATGTACCAAAACGAGAGGCCCTTTAACCACCAGGGATTTAGCTCCTATCTTGGTCCCCCTTCCACTCTTAGACCCAAGTCCCTTGCAGTACCTGGCATGACCAGTTCCTCATCCTTTTGTCCTTCAACGATGTTAGGCTTCCTCCAGGAACCCCAGGTGAGTATAAAATCAGTTAGAACAAAACTTCAGTCTGTAGTATTTTAACTGATTCAGTGTTGACCATTGGTCAGATTATATGTATTTTGTATTTTAGGGTCCTGTGATGTCCATATCCCCTCAGGCCACTTACTTGTCTACAATCATCCCCAATGCGGTCTTGCCAGCCTCGGTTGAAGTCATAGAGATTGACCGCAGCAGCAGCCGTGCGCATAGCAGCAGTGTGAACCATGGCAGTAGTGTCCGCACTGTAAGCAAAAGCAGCCTTGCATCCGGAGACTTATCAGTCAGTCCTATGTTGTCCAGAAGATCTGATGGAGACGGTTCACAGACTGACAATTTGCAAAATGACTCCACACTGATGTCCACGTCAGTTTCAGGGTCCAACTGGAGCGAGTCCTCAAAGACTATTATTTCCAACTCCTCACCAGTATCTTCAAAAGGTAGCACACGTAGTGGCAATTCACAGAGAGTGGGTCTGAATGGGCAGGAACGCAAGACAGAAGAGTCTAGTGGAGACCAGGACCTTGTCAGTCTGGGCAGCTCAGTTAGCATGATTAGCAGCTCCATCAGTAAAAGGGAAAATGCTGTTCCAGGCCAAGGATCTGAGTCTGATGTTTCAGGGTCAGCATCAGCTGGGAACGATGCCAAAACCAGGCGGAATTTCACTCGCAGTTTGTCCGTTATGAAGACCAAGCAACCCCCGGCACCTCCACGGAGAACAAACTCTCTGCATAGTAATAAAATCAGGAGCAACTCCAGGGTTCTGGTGGAGCTCAATGATTCTGTGTCTGCAAATGTGGCAAATACCACAGAAAGTACTGTAGCAAATGATGAGATCAAATCAGTTAGTGCAGATACCAGTCAGATCCCCAATCCTGTATCAAACTCCACCGGGTCCAGCTGTCTAGTTGCTTCTTCCAGTCCTTTGAGCCCCACACAGGCCTCTTCCACTGAGGCAGGAGGAGCAACACCTCTGCCAGAATCCAGCAGCTCCTCCCCACAGAAAACTCTCTCGGAAGGGGGTAAATTTGAAAGGACCATGTCCCCTTCCAGTGGCTACTCCAGTCAGAGTGGCACTCCAACGCTATCCCCAAAAGGCATCACCCCAACCTCCCCTGACAAACACAAGAAGAAACCTGTCAAACCAGAGAGATCAGTGTCTCGGCCCTCGTCCTCAGCAGCTTCCCCTTCCTCCTCTCTTACCTCTTTATCATCTGGTACCTCAGAGATGGTCAATCCAGATGTGTCCACATGTAGATCCAGTCTGCTCCCACATGGATCTCCACCCACTGTTGCTGCAAAAGAACCAACTCCAGATGGCAATTCTTCAACGTTGGCAGTTCAAGTCAGAGAATTGTTGAACATCCCACCACATCCCAAAGTTAAAGCGCCATGTCCTCCTCCCCCAGAGACTTGGGTGCACAACAGACACACCTTTCAGCTCCTATGTGGGCCTTACCCGAATGTCAGCAAAGTAACCCAGAAAAAAGACAGCACAGTTAAACAAGCAGGAACTCAGACTGAAGACAGCAATGAGATGCAAGATTTAGTTGAAAAGCAATCAACAGATAATGAATCTGTTTTAGGATTGTCTAAAAGCAAATTAGAGACTGATATTTTGTCAGAAACAGGTCATGAATCTGTTCCCAAAGAAATGGAAAACAGGGAAAGTTCCATTTCAGAACAAGAGAAGATAGAAACAAGTGCAGACCTTCAGAAACCAGAGCAGTGTAGTGGCCCTGTGGTGAAGAACCCTGAGGCTCCAAAGAAAGATCCTCCTCCTGTCATGAAGAAACCCATGACGGTACTTCCCAGAGAGGAACTGGGGTCAACAGAACAGCCAGTGGACGGACAGGAAAAGAAAACGAATTACAGTACCACAACAGAATTTAATCCACCTGTTGAAAACCATACAACCTCTTCACAGAGCGGGGTTATAATTTTGGTTGATAAGAATGATAATGAGATAGACAAAAGTGAGGTAACATCCACGAAGACACTTGCTGTAGACGTCCCTAAAATAAGAAAGGCTTCACCACCTCCGACCCCTCCCCCTGCATACCACCCTACACCTCCTCCATCACGAAAGACCCCTCCTTCATCAGTGTCCATGCCACCAGAAGAGCTACAGAGGGTACAAGAGGAGATCCACATTGTAGACTCTTGTTGGCCACCTCCCCCACCTCCTATGGAAGGGGACTCAGTGTTTGATGGTGGTGATGAGGTTGACTTTCCCCCACCTCCACCTCCCTTCCTGACAGATAGTGTGCCAAATGTGATGGACAGTTGTATCACAGAGCCGGATGTCTCCAAGACACCCACAGAAGAACTTAGAGTGATGGTTGAGGATTTGATGGAAGCTGGTGCACCCGTACAGGGACAAATTTCAGGTTTGTCACTTTCTGTTCCGCAAACAGTATCTGAAACGAATCCAGAGGTTGTTGTGGAAGTTGCAAAGGCAAACACAGATGATGGGATTGTTTCAGACAGTGCAGCACCTCAGCCAGTGGAGGCAGCTCCTTTGCCACCCATCACAAGAGCAGAGAACTCAGTATCCAACTCTGCTTTAGTTCCTCTCAGCAGCCTCCTGAAGAGAGACTCTCTGAAAATTGAAGACCAGTCCTCCTTCGAGCTACCCATCAATACACATCCTCAAATAACTGTCCCAATAGCGCCTCCTTTACCAGCAGAGAATTTAACCCATGGGGTTAATTTCAGAAGGCAGCCCAGTGTGCAAAACCGAGACGCCAGGAACAAAGAGATCCTTTCCCGGCACAAGAGCGCACCCATTCCCAAAGAGGATGCTAACATACCATTGGTCACCCCCTCCCTGCTTCAGATGGTTCGTCTTAGATCAGTCAACATGACCGAAGACCAAATGAAAGCTACATCAGAGGACAAGTCAACAACCCAGGGAGGTTCAGTCCAGGAGAATTGTCCAGTCTCAATCCCAGGACCACAGAGCACTCCACAAAAGCCCATCCGCAAATCTCTGTCACTTAAATCTCCCCCACAGACAGTGAAGACTTCGTCTGTGACAGTAAACACACCTTCAATGCGCTTACAAGAAGCTATACGTATGAAAACAGCAGCCATGTCTTCAAGAGATGGTCTCCCCTCAAGACTGGGTGTGAGAGCCTCTGCATACAGCTCTGTCGGTGAACAAGGAGGTCTGTGTTTGAAATCTCCTGAGGGATGTGACATGCACAAGTCCCCAGCTTCTACCGCCAGCTTTATCTTCTCCAGAAGCACAAAAAAGGTCGTCATAGAGACTGCAGCTGCCTCCTCCCCTGAAGCTCAGGCAAGTCTGAAGCAAAGCTTGGCAGCTGAGCTCATGCAGGTGTCTGACCAAACGAAGGCTTTCTCTAATGGTGGGGTGAAGCTGGAAAAAGTTCCTCCACCAGTAGCAAAGAAACCGTTGCAGGGGAGCATTGGTCCTTCACAGAATCTTTCTGCTTGTTCAGCAAAGATGGACTTGAGTGTCGAAGGAAATGGAGCAATAGGAGGCGTGCAGTATATGAGTGGAATATCACATCCAGACACAAGTAAGATGAACCACAATTTTGTGTCATTTGCAAATCTCAGGAAAGATAGTTGTCAGAACAGGTATTAGCAAACGATCAGGTCAGTGCAGCAATCTGATGTACTATTTTATCATTGATCAACATATTCTGATACACAGGAACAACAAGAAAATATCACATTACTCACTGCTTGATCCGAATGTCCTGCCCATAGAGTACTGTGCACACACAACTCTCACAGAGGAAAAGGAAGAAAAGCAAGATGGCTCACTCCTTAGCTTCTTTCTTTATTACCCTTAAAACACTAGTAGTAGTAACTAACTAGTGAGCTCATCATCGCCCCACTCATCTCTGTTGAGAGTTGCACATGCTCAGTAACAATCAGGCAGTTTTGAAGTTGCTGTTGAATTAGAGTTTTATACCGAAAGTGAGCTCTTACTTTACAATATTGTGGCTTCACTTTTATCCTTTGATTCAACCATTAGCCCATCCAGTGACTAGATTATATCACAATCTATCTAGAATCTAGAATAGATTATATCACAATCTATTAGTGTTAGTATTGCACAAGTAATTTTAAAAAAGTACAAACGTATATAGTATTTTACTTTTTTATTGCACTGCAATTGGAGTTGTTACTCAGTACTGACAGCACTATAGGTGTTGAAATCAGGATCAGGAAGGAAAGATATGTCTGCACACCATTATTGAATCTTAACACTTATCTTCAGTGTGTTTAAGTGTTCAGCTGCTGAGTTTGTAAACTCATTAAATCGGACTCCGAGCTTACAGAAATCAATAGCTCACGTGCCACTCTCTTGTCATGAGAAAGCAGAATGCAAATTCTAGCATTACCATGATCCTGAACAGCTAAGCAGTTTGACATTGCCTTAAACAGCTTATTTTCTGCTTCCGATCCCAGCGAGAGACACATGAGCCCCCTTTTGCACAAATACAATACAAACGCTGCCAGGCCAGTTTTTTCCAGTCAAATGTGCAAACATGTGCTTCAATCAGCTTTTAACCTGAACCTCATGATCATGTCTCAGAGGCTGAATTAGATTAGCAGAGAATACTCATTACATGTGGTCCTGTAACTGTATTATGGTGATGCCATCATGTCTAACCTCCTCTTGTGTCCCCCCCCTACAGCTACAAGAGTGACAGCGGACACAATTGAAACACTGTTTTGAAAGAGCGTTGAACCGGGCTGATGCCAGAGGAACAAGCAAGTGAAAAGGACAACTAAGTACAGATGTTACTGAGAGACGTACAGCTCAACTACAAATGTTGTTTGTGAAGTCTCCTCCAAAAAGCCTTAGCCTGTAATGGCCTTCCTACATATTTATGCAAAAAAAAAGTGTCGCTCCCAATTTCTTATGATAGCTTTATTGTGGAGTATTTTTCTAAGCTATAGTTTATCTCTTATTAAGGCCCCTCAGGATGAAATAGTGTAAGTTGGCTGAACTGTAAATATTTGGCTTGTGTGAGATCGCCTCTCAGAGGTAGAACTAGGTAGTGGTCACTGCAGCACAGAGAAAAGGATTTGTCTTGACAAAGCATTTCTGTACAGAGGTTTACTATCTGGTAGGTGTTTTTTCTTTGTTGTAATATAAAACATTTTCATGGCGACTGAAGCAGGTATCCAAAAGAGCTGATGGATTCACTGCAGGACAAATCAGCATTTTATCACCTTACAGATCTGAGTAAAAACAAATTATCACTCTGTTTGTTTCACCTTGTGGGAAACAATATCTGGAAAAGAAGAAGGGATGCTGCATCTCACAATGATGATGCACTTTTATAAAGCTATATAAGACTCGAGACAGGATCGCATCTGCTACAGTGTCAATTAGATGCTTTTACACAATCTGTACAATACTGGGATTAGTTAAGGTCAATACGGTCTAAGAAATGTTTTGGAGAAATAGACACGAGCATCCAGTTTATTTATGTGTGGTTGTTTCCACTTGTAGCACTGTCAGTCACCTTTTCCTACCAAATATGAAATATTTAAGAATCTATTTCATCAGACAAACCACTCTTAGGGCTATGGATGAGATGACCGGCCCTGGATGATCGATACACTGGAGTAGACTTAGTGTGAGGTCGGTGTTTTTATTAAATGTTCTGTATCTAAAACTTTGGCCCTTTTTAGAGGATAATCCAACTCATCACTATTTGCACAAAACGCTCTCCCCCAGCAAAATCATGATGAGTGAACTATAATGACTCTGGTCAAAAATATTGATGATTATAAAGAATTATGTACAGTTATTACTTCTATAAATAAAATTTAAGTGTATTAAAAATGCAGTTCCCAGCTTTCTTTCTTGACACCTGGACATACAGTATCTCAAACTCAATTTGTGCAGAATCCAGCCATTGTTTATTTGTTGTTAGAGATGATGCATTATTTGATCATTTGACAGTAAATGTTTAGACACTGATTTCTGTACACTTCCTCCAATGCAACCGTCCTATGTCTTAGAGTAGATATTGATTTTTTTAATATATCTATCTGATATTTGCAACCCAGAAAAACAAAACATTTGATTTATTAGATATTATTGGCAGATTGGAATACACCCCAATATTTACCAAGAAGGCAATAATGCAGGACAGCACTGAAACATTAATCCCCCTTTTAAACACCTGAGATCCCTTATTAGCTACTTCCAGGAACAACCAAACCGTTTCTGTAACATTCAATAAAGTCATATTTCATCATCTGATTAGCAGTATGTCTCCTTTGATCAAATTGTTGTATATTTAAGTATGTTAAGAACAACATACAATACCAGGTAAAAGAGAAACAGTAATGAATCACATGTTGATTAGTTGCATTTTTGTTGTACACTTTCTAATGAAGTCAATGCAAGATAACATAATATGTTGCAGCCAGTTCAAAGCATTTGACACTTCTGGCATCAATGTCCCACCATTTTCCGAGAAAACATCCAGATGAAGCTGACTGCTGAAAGAACATCGAGCACAATGAAGGTGTGGTTGTTTAACTGTGGCCGGCTGGAGCAGCATCAGTGCTGAATGTGACGTATCTAACTGATGTTTCCTCCTTTGAGTGTTTTACATGTGATCTGTCCAAGTTTAGTCATCAGCTGCCTGTCTTTCCACTGAGCTACACACTCGTCTGAGATCTTCAGGTCCATCTGGGAGGACAGAGACATAACACATATACAGTCAATACATTATAGATGACGGATTTTATTCCAATGTGGCATTTTGCCATTACAGAAACATTTGTTGTTGTTTTTTTGGATTATTAAGAAAAAGTAATTGGCAACAGTAACATCTAGCAGAATCATACCTGCACTTTCTCCCACACCTTCTTCTTTGGGTTGAGTCTGTCGTCTGGTTTGCCCGTCTCGTACCCCTCAACAAAGACACGCTCTCCTGGAGATGAACCCTCAGGAGGGTCCAGAGGCTCCACTCTCCTGGGCTCCCCTTCGCTACAAATGAACCGAACAGAGAGGAATTTAAAAAACACAAAAAAATCTGAGGCGTGTGTTGTGTGTTAGTCCGTGCAGAGCCAAGACCCACATAGAGGCACATAGCAGCATGGCTTGAGACTCGATCCCTCGCATCTTCTGGGGTTTCAGATTGCACAGCACCAGCACCATTCTGTCCTGCAACTCCTCCTGTGAGACGTAGGCCACCAGCCCGCTCACCACCGTCCTCGGCTCGGGCTCTCCCACGTCGATCTTCTCCAGGTACAGCGAGTCAGCATCTGGGTGCTGGGAGCAGGAAAACAAGTAAACACACATGAACATGGAAACACAGAGATGGATCATACGGGCATCAAGTGGCCATCATGACCTCCTACCTTCTCCACACTGATGATCTTGCCCACCCTGATGTCAACTCTGGAGGGGACCAGCTCATCATCCTCTCCTCCTCCACCTCCTCCTCCTCCTGCCTTTGCACCTTTTCCTGCATTTTCTGATCACACACGCAGAAATGATGTTAAGTCTCCACATGAAGCTGACTGACAACCTAATTTATGCAGAACTAGTCGCACTGCTATATTTGGTGTCACAGGGAGGAAGAAGATGTTGAGGAATAAACTAACTTGTCTTTGAGGGGTCAGGGTAGGCAGCATTGGTAAGTTTGCGGAGCTCAGGCATCTCAAACTTCTTCCTGATTGGCTCCAGCAGTTGGTTTAGTGACACCTCCACTGAGGCCTTCAGGTCTCCTGGATGGATATTCTACAAAAGGTCGGATAATAAGGGAATGAACACTTAAAGCATGGATATAATTTAAGTTGGCCTTTTATCTTACAAACAAACATGCTTTTACCTCCTCAGCAAAGTCCTTCTCCACCTCTTCAAACACAGTGTAGATTTTGTCTCCACCCCACTTGGGATCTCTTTTGATACAGAACTCTGAAACACAATAATCACAATTATTAGCTCTTTTTGTTCTCTATTTGAGTAGAGGTCGGAAGTAGAGAACCCAAAAGGGGATGCAACGGGGAATTCTGTACCTCCGCGTAGAGGGAAGACGACATATTTGACAAAGGAGAGGACTCCATTGTTCTGGATGTTTCCTGGCTCACAGAAAGCCTTCTTCAGCTTCTTCTTCACGTCTCCCGCAGAGTCCAGCAGATCAATCTTTGACTCCTACAGCCAAAAGGAAAAATGCTGTGACTGATCAAATGTAAAAGAGAAGATTCACGATTTATTTTGATATTTCAATAACTTCGTACTTCCTCTGAGGAGCTCATCTTGGCCCCTGTCAGTCCTGGTACCATCGGGTTCATCAGATGGGAGCGCTTGGCATATCCAAGAGAAGGCAAGTACTGGAGATGGACGAGAAGCTCCAGTTACACTTTATTTTTTTGTACAGCACTTATTATAAAAACTGTTTCATGGGATCTCCCTGCTAGGACATTTCCTAACAGAATTTTCGAAATTCTGTTAGAATTTCCCAAATCAGGAATGAGCAGCCAATAATACTTGTTGCTACTCCTAAACAATTCAATGTGCAAACAGTAGTGGGAGAAGAATACGGCATAACATGCCTTCTACATAAGATATAAGGTAATTTCAACATTCATTCGTGATACAGTAGTGGAAATGATAAAACTAAAAATAATTCCAGTAACAACTGCAAACATAGCAATTAAACTCATAGCAGTATAAGTAAACAAGTCATCCTTAAGAGCTAAATGGTATGCAGTGAAAATAAGAAGAGGAAAGAGGCCAGTAATGAAGAAAGAGAGGAGGAGGGGTGCATATAATTATACAAAGACAGAGAGATATAGTACCTTTTCTGCCAGAGTGAAAATTTTCCTCTGGTCAACTCCTCCAAACTGAGCATCCACCTTGAGGTACTCCTCATCCAGAGCCTTAGGGCAAAGAAAAATCACTTTTACAACTACTTTAAATCATAATGGCAAATATGAGTTAGAGATATGAGGGTGAACCCAGGATCATATCCACTGTCTGCTCTGGTTCAACAGCAGCTTTTTTAGTATTTATATCCCCATGTGTGTATATGTTGCTGTAATTAACAAGTTAAACCACTATTTATCAGCAGTGTGATGTGCAGATCAGTTACTACTCCCCCTGGAACAGTGTTATTGGTATTACCTGTAGTCCAGGGTAGAGCAGACCACTCAGCAGGGGGTGCTCCACCTGCTTGACGACCTCAGCTCCAGCTTTCTTGGCATCGTGCTCTGTCACCATGGAGGACAGACGGTACACATCCAGAGTGTACTCCCTGATCAACATAAAAGACGGATCTAAAGCCTGAGCTGACACTTGCAGCTACAAAGTCAGTTTCTGAGAATTTAAAATTAAATAAATGCAGAATAAAACAGTCTGTGGTACGGTCAGCACACTGACCTGCTGAGCTGGTAGTCAGTTCCTTTGACAAACTTGAGCTTGTCCAGCGGCACCCCAATGCTCTCCAGCATGGCCTTGATGACCTGTTCATAGTATTTCACCCTGAGCTCTAGCAACTCCCAGGGGGCCTTCATGTTGTCTAGGTAGGCATGCAAGTCTGCAAACAGAATTGTGACCTAAGAAAGAAAAGAAGAAGAAGAAACGCAAACATGAAGCTTCTGGTCAGCAGAGCTGATTTGGCTGATTATCAATGAGATCTACCCACCTCACAACCAGCCTTGAGGAAGTCTGCAATCTTGGACATGGGGACAAAGTAGGCTACATGGGGTTTGCCGGTGGTCGCTGTGCCCCAGTACACCTTCAGCTCTCTCTCCTGAAGAACCTGCTTCAGCTTCTCCTCTCCAAGGACCTCCTGCATTATGCACATTCAAGATTTTAACAAGACCAAGCAACTGGGTGTCTTCAATCCCTGTATTTATGTGTTTTCTTTTTTT
>JAOWBC010000539.1:21714400-21732478 GCA_028566105.1 Hypoplectrus providencianus | reverse complement strand
TATATTTTAATATAGGTCTTGTCTCTCCACTCTGCTCTGAGTCATCAGCCTGCAGTTTAATCTGATTATCAGTGAACTTTTGTCACATGACTGTTGGTCTCAAATAAGAATTTATGGCGTTCAAGTTGCACAGAGGAACGCAAAATTAAATATTTATTGCAGATTTTGTTTAGTGCAAACCGTTTTTTAAAATAATTTTGGGGGAAATTTAAAATTTAAAATATAGCGATGAAACATCAATTTTTTAAGGTTACTCTTACTCAACAAAGCTTTCATCACATGAGATGTTCAAGGACTGTCAAAAAGTTGAAAATCAGATAATAATTAGAGATTCTGTCTATGATAGATTATGTAGGTTTGCCAGTTTCCTTTTCAAACCTGCTGGCAGGTTCTGTATCAGAGGGGTGTTGTACTATTGTAATCCGTTTTTGTGAAGCCAAGATCTCAATGTGAGGGCAAAATTCCCACCAAATCGCAGATCAAAGTCTACAACTCTGCTGTAAAGTCAGTCATGTGTTGCATGCTCACAGAACACACACCACAGCCTTACTGTACTTAATCTAATGAAAGCAAAAGGAATTCCTTCTTTGATGTAGGATTTGGAGACTGGGAGATTTGGCTTAGCCTCATTTAGACGATTTTTATTGGGTCACAAGCACTGGAAGGAACCTAATGAAAGCACCTACATAAATGTTTTTAGGGACCTGCTATATAGGTTGTGTGTGGGAATACTTACTCTAAGCTGAGCGTGGAGATGCCAAGGGAGATTCCAGAGGCAAACTTGGTGAAAAAGACGTAGAAGGAATAAAAGAGAGCTTCGTGGCCGGTGGAGTCAGGGTTCTGCACTTGGAAATCGTCGACAACATCAGGCAGCATGGACCTGAAAACAGAGGATAGTTAGAGCCTCAATTCTTGTAAAGAAAGCAAAAAAGAGCCACTTTAAAAGTGTCATTGTGGGTCTTACCAGGGCAGAAGAAACGCTGCGGCCACTCCTACCCCGGCAGAAAAGGCCACAATGTAGGTGACGATCAGGTTACTCTTGACACACACCACCAGGATCATGAAGGGAACCACGGCCTGGAAAGAACAGAAACACATGAGACCACAGAAGCGCACAACCTCAACTGTCACTCAGAGATTTACTTCCTAAAACAAGTCTCTTAATGGTGCTGCAGCTCCTAAAATATCACTTAATTCCTGTCAATCTTACAGGCTTCACTGGACTAAGAAGTGGTGTTTGGACATGACTGTGGGCCTTACCAGGGTGCCAACGTAAACCGACGTCTTCTTCCCAAAGCGAGTCAGAAACCACTGCCAGAAGGGGATGGCCAGAGTAGCGGAAAGCTGAGGGAGGGAAAAAACAACATTCAAAGTCTGGTTAACCAGCTGGTTTTGTTTTGACACACACACACGGATAAAACTCACAGTAAATTCCACACAAGGCCCTCTAACAGAGATGATGTGGCTTTGGAGACAAACAAGGGAAGACCCTCTGTGCCTTGTTACATAACAGTGAAAGCATGACATTCGTTTTCTGTTTGGGTTTTGGTGTGACTTGAAACGCGATGATGCAGAATCACATTTGACCTCTTCTATCTATCTAACACAACAGTGCAGATGGAAGACAGTATGGTTTGTGACTCTTCCCAAAACAAATTCGAGCTCAATGTGCTGCAAAATTCCACAGGGGTCATCCTTTCCTCTGCAGGGAGAGGGCAGGGGGCTCGCTCAGATCGGTTTGGCCTCTAACCTCTCTGTGTTTGACTAAGGTAGAGATAACAACATCGCTGCAACAGTATTATTCCACCTTTTCTTGTGGTTACCACCCACACATCACTTCAGTTTCACTGCACAGTCATGTGTGTAGCATTGACATTGTTCTGTTTGATGTGGTTTTTCACAGTGATATTTCATTTCCTTCCCTTTCTCTGTTCTCTTTCTAATTTATTTGTCTCATCAGCAGCATGTGTGCACTTGAAATGAGTGTGAACTTCAACTTCTAGTCCATGCCACTACCCTGCAGACGCCACACTCCCCTCTATCAGCCTTATCAGCCTCCGCCTCAGGAATCAAAACATAATTATCACTTAATACGCCTACCTATTAAACATACCTCATAAAGAGCTGCTGCAGCACAATTTAGCCAACTGACCTCAACAGTGAGTAGCACACCAGGGCTACTCCTCAAACATAAACACTGTCCAGCCCTTCAGAATTAATTCATTTGCTGTGCAGCAGTGTAGCATAAAGCATGCTCCCTGCAACGTGCCTCATGGTAGAAAAAAAAGGTACAAACAAGGCTCTTTTGTTTGCTGCAAGGATTCCTTTCACAAAGTGTTTCATTACATTTGACCTTTACTGTCACAGTGATGTCAATGTTATGAATAAAAGTCCTGTAAGTCACAGTATCAAACTCTCTCGAGATCGTGGGTTGGGTTTTGTTTCTCATTATGTTTATAGAATGCAAAAAGCTTCTCATTTATGTTCAAGTTTCTCATTCATTGAGAAGTTTATTTTTCTGACTCATTCATATCTTAAGTAATAAGAAGCTATCACAAAATAATAATTTTAAAGAATTAATCATTCTTTTAAATTTGGGATTGAAAAGCTAATTTAAAGGCCAAGTTTTCTCCTTATTTTTACCTTTACTGGCAGAAATGTACTTCCTGTGTCAATCGGGTAACTGCCAACCAGACAGTCCTTATATAATGCCTGTTAGTTTGATTTGTATAGATTGAATTCATCTGAGCTACCAAGATTAGTGTGAGCTGTCATCATATCACTGCAGGTGAGGATTAGGATCACTTAGTACTGATTCTGAAGCAGCTCCTGTCAAAGTGCACCCTGTTGAAGACTCTGAAGAGTAATTAAACTAAATAAATGTACCAAAAAGGTCATTGCCTTGGCTCCATAATCCTTTCCATAAAGTAAAGGATCAGAGCGTGTAATCTTTTCAACCTCGCTAACCAATACTTTTTCAGCTCGTACAGTTCTGCTGTTCGTGCTACAGAAGCACATCTGCGGATTAATTTGGTTTAATACCTGTCAGGCTCTGAGGTGACTCTTTGCTATGAGCAGCCTTTTGTCGAGAGGGGTCAGGAGAGATAAAAGAGAGGATAATCAGATGTGGCTCCTTTACTGTCTGTGGGAATGGGATGGCATTCAGGCAGAGCTGTCAGATTGGACACTCATCATGGAAATGCAGAGCCAGGAGACACTGCTTTCTAACAGACTACAAACCGGCCTTGTAATTGAAGACAATTTATGTGTTCAGCCTGGGAGGGAAGCTTTTGTCTGCACTCTGAAGTTAATGGCTTAACTTATTCACCCAAACGGGCCACTCAAGGTTTCATATGCTGAAGGAAATGCGGCCATTGCTATGGGAACAGTGCGCCTATCTGTCTGAGTGAAAATGCCACTTGGGTTTGTGTGTGTTTGTGTGTCTGTGTGTGTGTACTCACCATGATGACCAGCAGAATATTCTGGAAGTCGTTTCTGAAGCCCAGTGTGGAGCTGCAGAACAGGGCAAAGTTTCCCTCCAGGAGCTGCAGGATGAAGCACAGAGACTCACTCAGTCAAACTCGGCTTAAACACACAAATACACAACACACACTCCGGCCAACCTGGCAGGCGCCGCATAAACTCTGGCTGGGAGCACAAACAGAGAGACTCAAAACATTTTACATAAGAGCCAGATGATATCAGTTACCGAAAAACAGTGGTTGACATACTGTGCATACATTAACTAAGCTTACAGTGAAACTGTGTGTGTGTGTGTGTGTCTATACGCACCATGAAAGCTAGTGAGGTAAAGAGGAAGACCATGACCAGTTTGGCGTATGGTCCATGTCCCATTATCAGCTTGATCCCCTGGAAGAAACCCATGGGCTCTGACCTGGGACGACAAGACTCTGGAAAAAGGAAAAGTAGAAAAGAAAAAACAAAATTGAGATGAAATTGAACAGGTGCAAAATTACATCCACGTTTATATTTCTTAAACCTTTTTTCCTATTACAGTGGCTTTACATTTCACATGAAGAGTGGCTTTTCAGGCTCACTATATAGTGATGGTCATGAGGCTAACTATTTATAAATTATACGTTAATAATTGCATCTAAAATGAAAGATGGAGTCAGATTGACAGAGCGGTTGTCTTACCTTTTTGCTCTCTCACGCCACAGAAAAGAACAATAGCACATATCACATAGATAATGCAGATGACCCCAGAAGCAATCATATACGCTGTTTTCTGTAAGGATCAAGAAAAGATTAAGTAAACAATAAGCAAACACAACTGGAATTTCAAATGTTACTTTAGTTCAGTTTTGTTGTTTGGATACTGTTCATTGTTTAAACACTAAAAAGCAAACTATCACAAAATTTGTCATAAATTAGCATTAGTTTACTTCCATTTGAACAGTATAAATACAAACAACCTTAAGCTGAGTTTGTTTACCGTGTGATCCAGGGAAATGACGGGCCCTGACTCATTGACAACTGCAGACAGAGAGGAGTTGGTTGCAATTTCACCAGGTCCTGGGAGGCAGGGGGCGTTTGCCATACCCACTATCTGCCCCTGGATAGCTGTCCCAAGAACAGTGCCCAGAACCTCCACTGTCATCCCTGATCGGAGAAAACATGATTTTTAGTCACTTAAGCACTGACACACATGAAAAGATAATTAAAACGCTACTTCTGTGCTCCGACGATGATACTCACTGTATGCTGTGGCTGAGTCTCTTTCTTTCTGCTCTGAGCTGATGAACATGGTGAGAGCAGAGTATGGCACATGGAAGCACTGGTTTGCAAAGGAAAAGAGGAACAAGGGGAGGAAATTATTGTAGATATTTATTCCACTTCTACAAATGTTATAGATATTTAATTGGTGACTGAGGGGGTGAGTGTAACTGGTAAAAACAATTCCATGACCTCTATGTAGGGTCACTGGGAGTGTCTGTGTGGGCACAAGTATTGGTACTCACTGTTTGAAGAGTTTGGAAGATGCAGTAGAAGAAGAGGTACCAGATGACTTTGCCGTCCTCAAAGGGAGGAACGTACCATATGAGGAAATAGGAAAGCACAGCCAGAGGGGTTGAGAGCAGGATCCTTAATTTGGACAAAGAGGGTAGAGGAGAAACAACAACAACAACATCAGTGGGTGAAACGTGATTCTACTAGAGCATGAAAACACTCTCACTTTGTAAACAATCATCAGCCTTTTTGAGGAGAGGGGGACCCTCATTACATAACAAATTGTGGCCATTTGAGTGAGGCTCTCATTTAGTTTGTGCCAACATGTCCTCAGCTCAGCACTGTTTGGTGTCTCACGCTGATTATCATTAATGGAGGGGCACAGTGTTCCTCTTGTTCACGTGCAGGGAGCAGATTTGAGTTTGTGGCTGAATCAGAGGGTAACATGAGGATATAACACTTGGGAAAGGTAGAGATCACGGTTACATAAAAACAATTCAAGGAGATATTACAATGTGTGTGGGAAAAAAATAGGAGAAACAGCATGTGATATTTTAGCTGGAAACAGATCCGTGCCATCCTGTATCGTAACATCCCGTAAATTCAAACTATGCATGATGTCATTTTCATAGGAAGATTTCTGCAGGAGGAAAACTCCTTCAGTCACTTCCTTCCTCCCCTTTGCTTCTTCCTATGGTCAGATCAGCCCACTCCAATCAGATAGGACATAGTGAGGGCAGCCACGCCTCTGGAAATACGAGACTGGCTTGAACAGGAAGCAGCCCTGCTTCTTGTAGTTCTATTCTTTATCATTTTATCATCGGGTGATTCATCCTTATCAGACAGGATATGACAGCATGCCATTGTCGTCTATAGAAATAAATAAAAATGACGCATCTTCTTGCCGCTGCCACTGTCAAACATCTGATCAGAGTGCGTCGGCTTTACTGCTGCCTCACCACTAAGCAGTTTAAGCCTATTTAGATCAAAAACTCTGATGAACAGTTGTGTGCTTAAAGGAAAGGAGGAGCGACGCTCAGCAGACTTTCTCGCCCATGTGACGTGATTAACTGTACGCTAGTGTGAAGTCAAGGAAGGAGTGTGCAGGAGCGGTCTGCAAGTTGAAGCAGATATTTTATCCTGTGATGACAGTGAACTAAGGAATGCATTTTATAAAAACGCATTTCCTCAGTACCAAAATTAAAAGCAGTGAATCGAATCAGGCATGGTATCTGTGTCTATCAGGTGAAACATCCTCCATTGAATTTTTTTTGCCTAATTCAGACATCCTGCAGCATGGATTAAACAAGCTATACAAAATCATAAGGAATTAATTTGTTTATTGGCTTTCAGTGTCATTATTTCAGTGTCAGTTTACAGGGTTAAGTCAAGACTTTCCCAGTGCTTGCAGACATGCAGTGACACAGCAAGCCTTATAAGCACTGTCCAGATGCCCCTCCTGGAATCATATTTAAATGTCCTTTAAAATAGCCGTGCTGACAGTGGGGGGGGATTTTTTTTAATCTCAGCAATTTAATTTAGTGGGTGAAAGCTTTGAGTCTTGTACCGTATCAACTACAAAACCTTTTTATGGCCTGAAGGCAATAACAACTTATTTTTGCAGCCATCAGTCTTGGATAGGTGACTGGCTGTAATGAAAATGAAAATTAAGCAGATATCATGGACTTTAGGCCTCAGCTTTACTTCTTTAACTGACTAATTCAGAGAAATTTTAAAAGTAAAAGTATGCTTTAAGTGTAGCTGAAATAAAGGCATTAAATCAATGGTTATGTCAAATATCAACTTCCAATTCAGCAGACTTGATTCAATTTCTGTTAGACAGGACAGGCAGTTGTGAGTTGTTGAGGCAGTAAAACAAATGTCTCAAGAAACTAATTTAAATGTATGTTTAGGGAACAGCAGGAAACCTGCAGTCTGTCACTTGTGACTCCTCCAGTAGCTCTGCAGCAGCACTAACAGTGCCACTCATTCTACTGCTGCTGCTCCACAACTTGAACTGAAGTAAACTCTGGATTCCTCAGCCAGTCTTTAAAATTCCTACCCGAGCCATTCAGAGCTGAAGCTGAGGCCTCATTGGCTGACGTGTGTGGTGTGTTGTGGGCTGGACCAATGAGGAGCAGCCTGACTTGGTCTCCCCTCCCCCACTTCCTACACACACAGCTTTAAAGATGGAGCATCTCTGCTGCTTCCACCCTCATCTAATGCACCGCGCCCATCTCCTCCTAGCTTTACGACTCAACTGACCACAATGTGATCAAACATGCCAATCATTCCTCCATCCTTTCTTCTTCCTATAACCCCACCCATCCACACATTGCTTCAACAACACATGGAGGGGATGCATTCCTCCTTGCATAGGCATCCACATGTATGACCCACTTTTGAAATCATACGTCAGCATCTTGATGGGGGCTGAAAATTACAATAATGATATACCGACCTTACTCCCTTCCTAGACAATAACCTGATTAAGCTCAATTTAAAAGATTTTCATTTGGTGACGTTAAATGTATCAAAATCAATGCTATTTTATCGTAATTATGCATGAAATTAAGTTTTTGACTGTAAGACAAATTACAGCGTAATATCATTTGAATAATGATGCAAAAAATTTAATTTGTTCCAATATTAAAATAATTTATTCAATGTAAATTTGATTTTTTTTTTTTTTTGTTTATCCCTAAAAGCATTTTCTTTTTATCACCTTCATGTGATAGCAAATTCCTTTACAGCTCTATAGTTTTGACCGAAGAGGAAGACTTCTGAGCTTCCTGGAGAAGTGCTAACCAACAGCTGTGCAGGATGGTCGTTCCTCTGTCTAAAATTAATGATGCAGGTGTTCTCAATGAGTGCACAGCCAGGGGAGCAGTAACACAGGAGACTTATGGGGGGGGGGGATGTGTTCTTCATGACTAGATTCATTTCCCAGTGGTGCCCCCCCTAACACAAGGTACACACAATTTAAAAGCAACGAGGGAGATGTGATTTTAATCAAGCAGGTGTGGGAGTAAATATGCTCATCCCCCTGTGGTGCTCATTATAAAGCTGCTGAGACCCTCTGACAGTCACCTTGTCAAAGAGCCACTTTTTTGCCGGATCACCCTCTGGAGCTACTGCATGTCCCAAAATACTGAAGGGACAGCAGCTCCAGAATATCTCCTGTGCTGACAGGAGACTGGCAGCCACTTCTATAACCAGCAGCGCCCACCAACTGACACTCCACACCATACTTCTCTGACATAACAGTGTGAATACACCCTTCAGATATGGTTTGGAGTTTCAGCAGGGTCTGCGGTTTTGACCGTTGCAGGGCCCCCAGTTTAATAGTCATACAACACTCATGTGAGACAGATAACTCATGTGAGTTCATGTTGGCTGCGCAGAGATCGAGAGGTATAGATGTGGGGGGAGGGGACATAGCAGCTGAAAGAAAAGGGTCAGTAACCTTTCAGTGAAAAAGGCCTGAAGCGCCACACAGGCCCCCTCAAACCCTCAGCCACACACAGCCAGACATGCGAGGAAAATTTTTAACATTCACTTTGCTTGACAAGGGAATTCCACAGAAAGCATACCAATATTGAAAGGAAATGGAAATATAATAATAGGTAGAGATTTTACTTTATCAAATTTTTCGCCAGGGTCAATTTGTATTATTAGAGTATTTAATGATATCAATGGCTGAAAAAAGTGCACTCTTCAAATATGCATTGTAAGTGTCCCTGGAGGAATTCTTTCAGGATAATGGTTTGTGTGCTTGCTGTAAGAAGCGGATTCAGTAGCAGGCAGGAGTTATATTTGTCAATGCCATGCCAAAGGCCATGCTGTGAAAAAAGTACTAGACAAGCACCTGCAGGAAGTTCATGTATCTGTTTGTAAAACAAACACAGAATTGCTTGATGCCTGTGTGTTTTAGCCTTCAGCCGTAATTATTTCAGACAGAAGCATTTTCAGTTGATTACTCATGGTGTGTGTTTAGCAAAAGTTGTGTATGTGAGACAGAGAGAGTGTTGGCTAAGTTTGAATGAGCAGTTACAATTAGGCATTAAGGAAGTGGTGGCAGAAATTGCATCAGCATGACCAGCAGTAACCCCTTATGGGAGATGACGCTGGTAGTTCAAACACGGCCCACACTGAAAGCCCCGCCCCCAAACACTGACACATGCACAGCCTATGGTTGGAAATCTTCCACTCACAGCCCTGACTCACTGAGGCACATTAGGCACTTCCTACAACAAATATGTGATAAGAGATTCTATGTAACTGAGCTATATCAACAATGTAATGGAAATGATCTGATGGAGTTCAGAGGAAGAAGGACCGCTGGAAAAATTACCCAATCCTCTCAAAAGCCTCTAAATGTTGATCTAACAGTTAAACACATTAGGTCAAACAGTGTAACACAGTAGCTGGTTTCAGCTGGGAGATGGACCTACCAGGGCAGCATGCGTCCAAAACGAGTCCACGGGCTTCTGGAGACAAGGAAGCCCACCGTGGGGTCTGTCACAGCGTCCCATGCTCGACCCACAAACAAGATAATGGAGGCGTAGAAAGGATCCAGCTGCCAAAGGAGAGGAGACACAAAGATCAGTGACACTGTGATATTAAAAGTACACACATGTCCTTACTGTGAGGTATTTATTGACACTTATTGACGCTCAAAAAACAGCATTAAAGCTCCAGATTTAATAAGCTTCTTAACATTATTTCACAAAATTAATACGTGGCAGATATTGCTGATATTTCGACAGACTGCCACTAATAAATCTGCTGAATCCCTTTATTTATATTTTTTGTGTAATGTCATAAATATGACAAAAGACATAAAAAGCTGCATTCAGAAATATCAACAGAAGCCTCATATGAGAAAAAAAAAAACATTTGGTATAATCAGTACTCCATGTATGCAGACTAGAATGACTACATGTAACAAGCAAGCTGACAAACTATACATAGTGTGTGGTTTAAATAGATAAATTGTTAAACTGTTTGATGCAGCACTCAGCAGTGTAGCTTTACAACATGACATTCTAATGAGTGGTGTTTAGTTTTCCGGGTTTTCAGTCATTAGTCAAAAGACAGCGCTCAACAAGAATGAAGTCAAACAGTGAAGGTGCCACTTGGCAGCTCAGCCTGTTTGCTGCTGTTCATTCAACAGGATTGTGTAAAGGAGACAAGCCTGACTGGAAGCCTGGGAGGATGAATGCCTCACTCCTGACTGTACAATCCGCGCCATGCTGTGTCAGCCAACAGACTCTTAATCAATATCTTGGTAGCCGGACAAAGCCGAACCCTGGGAAGCAGTTGACTTACACGCTATTTTGGCCTTTACCATCAGATTACTGTCAGAGCCCATTAAAGCGAGCCCCTCCTCGGCGTTCCCCCTCCCCAAACATTTTTGAGAACAAGCCCCTGTAAGCCTTTTGATACAGTAGAGCCACATCATGGAGTCAATAATGGAAACAACAGAGAAACTTTTTCCATCTCTTCATTTTTCCAGGATAATCGCCCCCTTTGTTGGTGAGCTTTGGCGGTCACAATGTCCTGCCCTTATGAGAGAGGTGATTTGAGGGCACCGGAGGGATAATGTATAACGCCTTGTTCTCAAGCTTGGAAATGCCACCACACATACTGTGGCAGGACAGCATAGGAGCATGGGGTAGGCAGTATTGCAGGCACAGTTTGTTCCCATTTGCAGTAAGGTGGATCTTTAAGGGCAGCAGGGGGGTTATATTTAGGTCTGTGCCATGAGAGTGGCAGCAAATGTCAGGCCTCTGTTCTCATGGAGAATTTGAAGTTATCTCACCTGAGCTACATCCAGTAGATAGATCTGCAGGAAAAATCCAAGGGCACATCCTGTGATCTGGTAGGGCGCTCCACCAATGGCATAGCAGATCTTGTTGCAGATTGACAACCTGTTCCTGTGCTCATGCTGCAGATAAACACAGAAAATAGAGAAAAGGTTAATCAAGTACAATCAGCATCTATATTAACCTTGAACATGGAAACAGGACATTTTACACCAGTGTGGACAAAATAGTACATCTGTCTATCTACTGAGAAATAATGTAGAACAAGTCACTGACTTTTGGCATATGACTCATTCAACATTAACTTACTTTTGGTGAAAGTGTCCTAAAGGCTAAGAATTTGCAGCTGCCCTCAAACCATTTTAGGCTTTGGCAAGGCCAAGACCTTGTAATTATAGGAGGGTTCAATTCTGCAGAGACGACATGCAGCAGCTTAATCCAACAGGGTGAAGGCAACACAGCAGCACAGTCTACTCCACAGGTTTATATACAAACTGTAGGTAACTTTCTCCATTTCTGTCTGAACTATATAATCATTAGTCTAAAGTCTGATTAAGACAACAACACGTTTCTCAGCGCCTCAAAAGGAATGTGGCCTAAATTCGTAATAGTTACAGTCTTAAGAGCCAAGAGTTCAGCTGGCAAAAAGCTAAGCATCATGGAGCGTATTTGGCAGATGTCAGAGACAGCCACTGGGAAACAAGAAGCCCTTGGTTTTTCTGACAAGTGCTCATTCTTCTTTATTTTCTCCACTGTAGATGTAATAATTTCCTCAGCAGACAGACTCTAAACAACTCCTCTAATAGCAACACAAATCTGTACAGATTAGTGCCAGGGCATGACAACATCATGGTGTCACACTCACTGAAAGCCAGAGTGACAGCACCTTGGCTGCTGCCTGAACTGGCTTAATACCAAACGGGTGGCCAGTTTGACCAGTGCTCTGACCACTTCTGCCCACGGAGAGGGGATGAAAGCACACCCTCCTCACTGACCAATCAAAAGGTTGTGTTTGGTGCTCTTTTCAGCTGGTCAAAGAAAATATTCAGCAGTGGCGTTCGATGAGGCTGTGGAAAGGCTATAACCTCAGACAAACACAATTACACAGGTTTGAGTAAGCATCACCAGATTTATAAAGATAAACTTGAACTAAAGTTGTACTGCAGTGGTCCTTAAATATTTGTCACTGATAAGCATGGGACAGAGCTAATCTTTGATCAGACTACTACACAAAACATCATTGTGATTGTGACTGCTGAATGAACCAGCTTCTGTTTTGTTGATACACCCAACCCAGTCTTTGTTTAGGTGACAAAACGCTCTCTGGCTGAAATAAGAAACCAACACCATCAAACAGAAGAAATTACAAACTTTAGTAAGTGAACACAATGGCTGGCCCTGTCAACAACATGACCTGGTGATTTAAGTTATGTCCCCATGAATGTGAATGTGGGGTTGTGAAGATCAAAATAGATTCCACCATGTGATGCACATAACTCCTCCAACTAACTATACAGTGGTAAATGACCAAGACATATTTTGCTCAGTGTGTGGTAATCCACCTCTTTTTCAACATGTACAATCCACCTGCACCTGTTCTACCAGTCTGCATTTGATTCTATACACATCAGCCACTCCTTGATATTAAATGAGTGTGTACCAACTGTGTCATGTAACACAGGAATGTGTTGGCATGACAAAATATAAATGCCACTTTCTTCACACCGCTCCGAAGTAATCCACTTAGAAGCACCTATTTCTGCATTACCTTTACCAATTACATTAGTTACAGCCAAGGAGTGTGTCATTTGTGGTCTTCAGCAAAGGCATGCTTTACTGCATCAAAAAGAATGTAACTCATAAGGAAGTCTCAATAGGTTTCTGTAACCCTGTAATGAAAGCTTCCCATTACTCTCATATCTCACCCTACTGTCTTATCAGCGCTACCAGTAATGATTTGTTATCACTTGCTAAGTCAAACGTACATCCTCTGATTTTAATTACTCATTAGGTTGTTAAACAATTTTTACGTGATGGTGTAATTAGACGTGTTAGAAAAAATAAACTATTTATACTGGCACTGACGGAAATGTCAAACGCTCTGATTCTGGATGGGATTTTAGGAGACTATCGTCTGCCTTCTTCCTCTGGTTTGACACGTCGCCTGGGTAGGTGCGTCGTGTCGCATTCAAAGTCGTCGGAAAGATGGATATTACTTTACAATCTGCACTAAATATCTAATTCAGCGAGGGTTTTTCTTTTTAACAATCTTCGACACTTTGAGGAAGAACTACCACATAAAAAAAACTAAATTGTGAAGAGTGATAATTCAGATGTTTTCCCATTGAAACCCGTCAGTCAGCGAATGATCAAACTAATTCAAATTTTCTCCTACTTATTTTGATATTTTAATGCAAAGCATTGCACCACACTTGTTGAAACAAACAGACACGTACCAATAAAGCAACGTTAATTTATTTGCCATAAGTGTCACTTGTAAGCCTACATACCAAAAAGGTGGGGGGGCTTTAGGGGGACCCTGAACGCAGCACTACAAAAAAAATCTACTGACTTGACTTGCGAGTGAATCAAATAAACTAGCGTTAACTTGCAGGATATAAATTAGTTTATGTATCTCAGATTTTTTTAATAGCTACAACAACGTACGCCGCCTTTGATAGTTTCTTGTCCAGTGTGTGTAAATATTCATATTCAAGAGACCATATTTTTAAATAATGAACTCCAAGGCATATGGCTCATTTGATGAGCTAACGTATGCCTAAATTAAACGAACAGTTGTATTATTATTATTATTATTTGATAGAAGCTGAAAGAGAATAAGTCCAGTCAGCTTGCAATTTCGGGGTTTAAATTTAGCTCTATGTGGCAGGGGTAATGAGCGCACCGAAAGCCACTCTCATTACAGCCTTCAAACTAAAATTATGACTTATCTAACAGCTATATTTACCTGTCAAATCTTTATGATTTAAGTTAACGCTAGCATAAACCATTTGATTTGTCTCGTGCCAATGGGTGGGGGATGAAAGCGCTTGCTGGCGGTCGAAAGTGTTAATTTATTGACTGAAAATAAATTATATTCGTTTTAAAGGAACAATTTCATTCATTGAACAATCGAATAAGACATATATTGGTAAGCTCGTGTTTTGAAATATCACAATGAGCAATGCGCGCCTAGCTGACTAACGTATGTGATTCAGTCACTCGAAATGTCACTTCACCGGTGTGCTCCATTCATTCAAACATACACTCCCTTCACAGCTAGTTTCTCCCTCGTCTTTATCGGTATGGTGAGGGGATTTAGATAACAAAAAAACGTCCGTAAGCGATGGTTTTAAATTAAACAATTAACTCACCTTCCTAGCGAGCGTGATACCATCCGAGCTGACAGGTTTATTCAATAAACTGGCGTTGGAGTATTGTTCGCCTCCCTCTCCTTTTGCCATAGCAGAAAAGCTCTTTCTTTGTTGAACTTGGCAGAAAAATGTAAAAAATATCAAAAAAAATATCAGTAACAGGTCTTCCGATGATGTTTGAGGAAACACGTCCAGTGGTATCTTCGTGGTCTACAATCTGTTTCAAAACTGAGAAGATGCAAAGGCAGAAAGGGTGGATGTAGTAATTTTTAGAGCTCCCCGCCCCTTCCAACGTGCCATTCACCCCATCTTTCACCCCGCCCCTCTGAGGGCGGGTCACAGTCAGGCTGCGCGTGCTTACAACACACATCATCAAGCTGCGGCCGACGCCGTGCAGATAAGGCCAGCTTTTACTGAAGACATTTCAACAGAAATTCTCCTTATGAAGATTGGGCTTTATCAGAGTCTGTTTACGTCCCAAAGGGTCTTTTATGATAAATGGCCTTTAGGCTACTGTTGCATATCTATAAACAAACAATAATGTTTATATTCCCCTATGTGTGGTGCATCAACGACAACTGAGGACAGGGAGGTCATGTCCTCAATATCTAGATTGTTTTATAATCAGTATATTTTATTGCCTTAATATAGCATCAGCCAAGCCAAAATGTGTTTATTGCTCCTAACCCTAGTCATTATTTTTCTTCCATGGTGGTTTTCTAGTTCCATTCTACATATAACAAGGTAAGTTTCGGTGTTTTGGTGTGTTTTCTTTTTCTTTTTCTTTTTGGTTCATTTTCCTCAAACCGTTCTGCCAATTGTATTTAAAAATTGAATCGCTTTATTTAGTTCATTGTGTGTGTGTGTTTTTCTGATGTGTGTGTGTGTATTGAAACATCCCAATTTCCGAGACATATTTTCAACATCAGTGTCTTTATTGGTATACTTTAACATACATATCTTTGCATTTTTTTTTCTTTTCATGAAGAACATGATGTAAAATCATTCAAATTCTGCATCCAAATTCTAGTTAAAAGTGAAAGAGAATACCATCAGCACAATATATTTTAAGTACTTAACACTGCTCAGGGTGGAGCTATTTATTCTAATATAATGCTGGGTGGTTTAATAAACATTAATTCAATAATGAGTGGCTTTGACTTGGGTGTGTGAGGCAACAATGTCCTGGATCCTGCTTAAGACCCAAGGAAGTGCAGGGCCTGATGTGAATGACTTTATATAAGTGGTTCAGAAGAAAGCTGCAAGCTGCATTACCCAATTGCAACAGGCAACAAAATTGTCCTCTAATTCTAAAAATTAATTTGAAGGCGGCAAAAAAAAAAAAAAGTCACTATGCGTATCAAAACCTGTGTCTGTATGATATGGCAAAAATCCACAGTGTGTGTGAAACTTCTATCCCTGGTCAGTCATGCTCTAATTTAACTTGAACCTCAAAACGACCACCCCCTTCTGTACTGACCGTCATTGACAGGGCTTCAAAGTGCCCGTTTTAACATCTTTTAATTCGGACACACATATAGCCTGGCTGCTTAAAGGAGGCATAGATAAGAGTCCTCATGTGTGGCAGAACAAACAGTAACTTTTCTGATGCGGTCAGTCCGAGGTTGCCTGCTTGCTGCCTGAGGGCGTCTCAAACTCTCTGGCTCAGGTCTTTATTTGCATCTTGGACTCTGGCTGTGTGCGTATATGTTCCAGTTTTAGCTGAGCACACATACCTACAGTATACATACGCAGAAAGCCTTCCCTCGTCTGAATACTCATCCTTGTTTCCAGCAGGAACCTCTAGATTGCAGGAGATGCATGCATATTTGCATGTATGTTTACTTACAGCTAGGCCCGCATACAGTGTTTCCACCCACACACACACACACACTTCCACAGGCCACATACACACCTGCTACCTCCCTTAGAGCAAACATAAGCATTCACTAACGTTGCAGCTTTATCTCTGAGTGTGTACATACCTATTTGTTTACACACGTACACAAACCGGACACACACACCTTTCAGCTGCATTATTAATTTTCTGATAGGTGAACTCTGACCTTGCCAACTGTACAGTCAAGGTCAGATTGTATGCCACCATGGTGTGAGTCTGGTACGAACAAATCAATGTGTGTCAATATGCAGCAGATAAGATAAGGCTGAAGTTGTTTGGGGTATTTCCCACTGGGCTGCATGAAATATCTCCACTCTGTCAGTTGTCTGCTTACCTTTGAGCTCATTTCAGTATAATTAAAGTATTTGTTGTAATGCTTCTGGAGCAATAAGCTGCCAGTCTGTTGCACAGTGTGCATGTTGAAATATTTCTATCTGCCAACAGCATAGTTGTCTGTGTTTGAAGCTAATTTTGCACAGGAGGAAGGGAGGCTTAAGACAGGTTGAAAGTAATATTCCAAGACTTACAGATAAAAAAAAAATATGTCAATTTCCAGGAACATAAAAGTCACACTGCCAAACACATTTAAATCATTTATATTTTTGCATGAATTGCAATTTCTAAAAAAAACAGAATAGTAACTAATAATAGTAAAGTTCACCTTATTTTCTCACTATTATCAACTATTTTAGTGACACCATGCAACTTTAAAAAAAAGAAATGACACTTTTAAATGAAAAGTTGACTTTATTAACAGGAAGCACACCTTGCTTGGCGCTATCCAGTCAGACAGCAGCTGCATCCTCACATCTGATATCACAGTAGCTTATGTTAGCTATTGATGGACTGATAAATATTGCTGTATATGACTGATTTCATGGCTCCTTAATACTTGGGCTGCTGTTAAGCTTACAGTTCTTAAATAAATACTTGAGGCAGGCTCCAAAACTGAGTCAATCCCCATAGACTCCTATGTTAAAAGGCATAACAGAAACAAACATTATTTTTGATGATTTAGGTCACTTTGGAAATTTTATGCCACCTGTATAGTGGGTTAATTTGTATATTTCTTAGCTGTTTCTAAAATATTAAGGTTTAGAGATATACATAATTAAGGGTGTGGCTTTTTAAAGTGACAGTTGAATGACATCACAGGTGGCGTGTTTTGGCCGCAAGCATCGTTTAATAAGTTCACTGACTTTATGACGCTAGTGTTAACAATTATTCTAAATCAAGAATCTTGATTCTAGCCAATGTTATCACTTTTAAATAACCCAAAATGGATTCTGTTGGGGAACAGTTCTTACTGAGTCCGATCACTGATTTGTGCACCTCTAACAATATATTGAAGCATTCAAGCTAGTGACAAGCATTTTTGTGCTTGTAAGTTAATACACAATAGGCTTAAGAATAATGAATGTACTGTTCTTCCCAGAGTTTATCTTAACCAACAGGACTTTTAAACCTGAACAAACCAAAGTCCCTATTGCAACAAGACAAAGACTGTACGCTGCACTGTGCATCCTGTGAGACCTAACCTTGATCCAGCAAGGTACTTTCCCATGGATCACCTTACCTGTCCCATTTCTTTTCGCCCTGCTCCTGGAAAAGTTGCAGAAATGGTTTGGTATGTGCCCCCAGAGGAGCAGCTGTGACTTTGACGTATGGAGCTCGGGAGAGATATTTAAATTGATGTAATAATGTTTAGTTTTGCCTGTGGTGCTGCAACTGTAGTGTGATGAAATAAGTGCAAGCAGGGTCACAGTCACACTGGAAAAGCTTGATCCAGACATCAGCACAACGATTGCCAGTTGTTTGGCATGAGTGCGTGTGTGTGTGCTTTGTGCTGGTTTGGTCACACCACTTGTTGATACACAACACATTGGCACCTGTGATGACAGTACTGTGTACAAAGGGATATATTATTGAGTGTGTGTGTGTGTGTGTGTGTGTGTGTGTGTGTGTGTGTGTGTGTGTGTGTGTGTGTGTGTGTGTGTTTTTATGT